>JAMBLF010000374.1:0-294932 GCA_030578115.1 Leucoptera coffeella
ACTCTACAATTGGAAGAAATTGATTTAACTAATAACAATAATTGAATTATGAAGTAACTTAATTTAGGAAATATATATTTTTCTATTTTCTCTAACATACAATTTATAAAAGCAACTTCTTTAATTAGCATAACAGACAAAAAACTACGTATATTAGTTGACATTTGCTTGTTGCATCTCCTTACCTTCCAAAGTTACTCAACTGTCATATAAATATTTGGTGTCTAACTATAACTGTTTTATAGTTTTAAGAGATTCTCGATTTATACTCATGATTAATAACTAACGGGACTTATTGCGTAAGTTTTTATATAATAAAGTTAACTTTATAACTGTTTTAGTCTACACAATATTGAACATATTTAAACCACTGCTTTGGATTTCAATCAGAAATTTTTAGAACAAACATGTATTTCTATCGTGTTTATGTTATGATTGTATTCTGTTTGTGTACCAATTTATAAATAAATACATTTTTTTCGCTAGCAATTAAGATAAAAATAACACAATAACTTAAATTTGTTCGATATCAACGAAAGGTTAATTTTATCAAATAAACATGCATAAATACACTTCCTCATAAACAGCGCAAAAAAGGAAGTTTATTTATAAACTCGATAAGAAAATTGCGGAAAAATAACATTAACTCTAACTTACTAATGTAATATATAATATTTAACATTATGTAATATATAATATTTATTTGTAATATATAATATAATATTTAACATTGTGGGGTCAACAGACTGGTAATGTTACTCTGAAGGACAACAGAGTTCAATGTCTACCATGTTTAGAATTTTGAGTGCATTTGAGGCTTTTAAGGAACAGAATGTACGTTTAAACCTAACCCAATGGGACTGTGTGGAGTACTGAGTTATATTTTAAAAATATCTTAAGCTCACGTTCACTAGTAAGTTCAGGAGTAAAAACTCTTAGCTATTATTACTTTCAATAAATTAAGTAGAGACTAAAATAAATCGAAAGTACCTGTCTTTCTTATCGTCGAATCTTATAAACTACCTCTAGAAGCAAAAAGCTAAAAAAATCCATATATATAAATGTTTACAATTCTCAAAACAACAATCTTATTTCTCCATACAAACTATTACTTGAAAATATTTCTCTCTTTGACATGACTGAGAATTGTTAGTTACCAACTGGTTAAAGTTAACCTACTAGTTACGTTTTGTTACTGATAAATAAGTCATTAGGCCACTGGATTGCGCGCCAAATGAAGATAAAACTTTATTAACTAGTTCACGACCAAATAATATTGTATTTAATTCATAAAAACCTTTTGGAATATGGTATACACGAGTTTTACTTGCTGCGTGAATATATAGTATATGGCTGTAGTGAGATTTAAAGACCTTAGCGAATAACATCAATATCATATTAAATTATAGTGACTAAACATATGATAGGAAATAGATATTGTTATTTGGCATTATTTTCATTTTGTATTTAGAAGTTTCTTATAAAGAATAAAATATAACGAATTATGTGACTGCCGAGTGAAAACTGTGCAGCTGCAACATTAATTATTTTATCTTCATTTATCATTCATATCAGCGAATATATGTGTATCCGGTATTTAACAATGCTTTGTTTAGAAACTAATGCTACTGACCTACCAGCTGTGACTACCTAGGTCATAGATTTGTAAGTTATTGAATTTAAAATGATAAAAAATTGATTAATTTTTATGATGATAAAGTAAAGATCCGCTGCTTGAAGAAATAAATTACAAGTAAGTACTTTTACTTGTAGTTCGCTCGCTATATGTAATAATTACGTAAGAATAGTAATAGTAAAGGTGAAAGGTAATAAAATACATATAATAGATGTTATTGTGCAAAAGATTAACACATAGAGACAGAACAAAGAAAATCAAAAGTTGTAATGGAGCGCTTTATTTGTTCTGGTGTAAAGTTGATAATTACTTTATCAAAAGTGCATCCGCAATTAACTTAATGTATGTTAAATAACAAAACTAAACACTAAATTGAAAAAATTAGAACGTAAATACAACTATCAATAATATAAACATTTTCGAAATAATAGCCTCGGCTTTATGATCTTGATAAATATATTATATAGAAAATTACTATAATTATAAGGCAATCTTGACATTTTGGGTAATGTCAGCATCCAATACGCAATACTGTTTACCTACATTCTAAACTTTCGAACTTACCGAAAAATTTACTCGGCAACTTATATCCTACGTCGAGGAACAAATAGGAATCGGAATCAATTGATGCATTCCCACTTTCTGTATCCATTTTCTATTGCTATAGGAATATCACTAGAAGCACTCACTATTATTTTATGGAGAAGAACATGCGTGTGATGTGTCTCGGTATCTGTTGTGAAGTGAATGCAAGTTGCCCCGATGTGGTCTGACAAGCTTTCCATCGGAGTGTTTGTTATTGTGAATCTCGCTTGAGTGAGACACGCGTATCAATGAGTTTCGTGAAGTGTGAAGATGTTTTTACGTGCTTTAGGCACCTAATAATATTACCTGGTAATATATATTATCTTATATATCTAATAAATAAATAAGTATAAGAACAATAAACAAATAAAAAATAATAATAAACAACAAAATTGCGCTCCTCTTGAACCATAATAAAATGTATTTAGTTGATCAAGTTGTCTAAACTTTGTAAGATCATGCTCAAAGACGTTACCCCTTTATGACAGTTAATTGAGATTTCCTGAATTTATTTTGGACAAGTATAGTCTGACCTTATTAAATGAATAGAACTCTCTTACAAAACCAAAATATATTATATTTATCATTTTTTACATTTTATTATTTTTGATTTTTTACATGCAGTTAAGACCTATAGTTATGTAGAGCAAATTTAAGAAAATTTTACATAAAAAGTAATAAAACAAATGTATACAATAAGATGCATCATACATCATCAAACATCTTCATACATCCAAAACAAATAAGGCGAACTGTACCTGTTAAACTGATGATTCTGTACGAAATGTCATGGAACACTAAAATGCTTCCATCTTCGATACTAAGGTCATCTTTAGCGTCCTCCACTTTCACAGTCATTTTCACACAGAATTTATTAATACTAGTAAGAAAATTAAACTGTAGAACTTCTAGAATTTCCGTTTCACGACACACCGCGTATTAGTTCACCGAGCATTCTGACATTATACTCAAACAAATTGGTAAATTGACCAATTGTATACTGTTCTTACAATGCACTAACACGTAGAAGAATTCTAAATATTATATCTTATAAAGTCTTCACTGAGAATATCTACGATATAAAACTCTATATATATAATTATAATATACTTTAGCTCTTGCATTTAAGTGCTTAACCCGTGATACATTTTGCATAAGTAATCT
Organism: Leucoptera coffeella; assembly: GCA_030578115.1. Taxonomy (NCBI): domain Eukaryota; kingdom Metazoa; phylum Arthropoda; class Insecta; order Lepidoptera; family Lyonetiidae; genus Leucoptera; species Leucoptera coffeella. The sequence goes on from JAMBLF010000374.1 coordinate 3,386, forward strand.
ATTTTTTAAGCTGATAATTGATTACGAGTCGTTTAAAGATAATGTAGAATTGTTGCTAGCGTAAGATTTTATTATTATAACGGATTAATTTCGGCTGACATTGTCAATACTATGTTTTGGGTGATTCATCAGATTTCTTTCGTGAACTTTTGTGTTTGAAACCAGTACGGATATTATTCGTTATTTAATAACATTTATTCTTCAAATTATATTTTTTCTTTTCAATATTGACAAAATGATCTTCATATTAAAATTCCAACACTGTTGCTTCAAGAAATGAATTAATAGATAGACATTATTTTTGCATATAGAATCAGACAATGCACTCACGTCCTTTATTAAAACCGTTTTGACAATATTCCCTCCGTCTCGCTTAACATTAGTAGAAGGCTGTGATGGCATCAAAGTGGTATTAGTAACAGGTAGTTGCTAACTCATCATCCCCCATCATCACCCTATTAATTTCATTTATCCCTTTATATTTTTATGATTATTACTTTAAATCACTTTCCATGATTCAGCGAAGATTGATTCGAGAGTCTCTGAGTACTATATTCATTATTTTGAAATGGATATGTAAATCCACATAAAAAATCTGAAATGTTCACCAAAATATAGGTTACCGTATATCAAAAGTTAGTTTAGGGCAGGTTAGGGTTGGGCTGTATTCTTTTGGTGAACAATTCAGTATATTAGATGTGTATATTTAAACACTAGCTTTAAAAAATCTTTTATGATGTGCATAGTATTATTGAAATTATATTCATGGTTAGGTTATTGGAGATCAATGAAAAACAATAGTTACTGTAAATTTATTTATTTAACCATATATTTCTCTACCTATAAATATAAAAGTATCTTTCATCCTCTTAATTATTCAATTATACCGCAGTAAAAGTATAAAACACCATATTACACAATTATTGCTAAGAATATTACTATACTTAATCGCTGTATTTCTTTTATCTTATGAAATACCATTTCTTTCTTGTTACTTAAAACCCACATGCACTATCTACAAAATATAGACTAGATAAATATTTATTTCAAATAACTACTAAACAAATAAATGAATAAAACTTTACATGGAATGTTCATTTTCTATCTACAAATTTAAACATTATTGTGAATTATTTTAGTTACATCACAGATTCGTGAACTATTTTCTAACTTGTGTACTTATTGTAGGATGGAATTTTAAAATTTGAGGAGACCAAAAAAATTCTTTCACGTTGTCTTTATTAGGAATGATACGGACATTGCCAAACGCAAAAACTAATGTCTTCTTTATAATTTGTGTGCATTATTAACGTCTATCAACAAAAAAAAATATTAACGTGTTTATCCCTCTGAGTTGCGTTGTAAAATCATAAATCATAGTCACATTTTCAGATAATTATTGTCGTTCTAAAATTTTTCTATGCATTTACAATTCAGTCTTTTTTTTAATTGTTTATAATTTGGTACAATTGTTTTTGACATTTTTGACTAGTTAGTATAATAGTAGAATATGATTAATTTGGCAACAGCTTTATAACAAAGTTAAGAATAATATGTAGCGTAGCCTATGGATACTAAACAGCAGCTTTCAGATTAAAGAATACAAAATCAATGTAAGATTGCTTTAGATAGGGAATTTAATATTCCTTTCATTGCAGGAATATTCAAACACAATGTTTTGTCAAATAATATATCCTGGAGGAGGAAATCAAAACCACAATACATCTCTCACCATTTACACTTAAATCTGATTTTCAATATCATATACGTGAATAAGACTGTGAAAAATATTATTATAAAGAGAACAACCACTGACAATGTATACGTGTCATGTCCTAAAAAGCCTTTATCTTCTAATAGTTGTTTGGGATACGAATAATGGCAGTATATGTCTGAACAAGGTAGTTTCTGTCGGTCCATCCCATATATGCTTTGCATCAAACCGACCAAGCCGTGTTTCAAGAATGACATTTGGAACAACCACTTGAAAAACCATGGGGCATCTGGGTATCTCAGGAAGAATCCAGAGAATATTGTGAACGGCATTATGAACAGCGGTCCGAAAAAGACGGCGAGCTGAAATAAAAATTCAATGTTAAATAACTTAGTTCAGAAAATAGTGAGATCATACAAAAAAAGTTTGTTTAAGTGTGAAGCCAATAGATGTAGTCACGATATTTTAGTTTTACTGGATGGAGAATAGTTTTCAAACATTAGAATGCAGTTCACGATAATTATTTCTAAACACTTAATATATCATACGCTTTTCAAGCATTAACCTTTTGGGTTTAGTCAGAGGGAGTTAATTGCCACCGTCCACAAAGGACATATTTTTAAATCAAAAGAACTATTTCTAATAACTGTTTTACACGTGCAGTATTCTATAATATTAAAATGCAACATACAACATGTTTTCCTGTACCTTAACACTAAACATCGATCCATTCAGAAGACCAAGACAAAGCGCCGTATAAGACACGTGAATCAGAATCCAGCTGTACCCAAAGAACCTCAGGGCATCATAGGGTTGTCCCGTCATGACATATGTCAGGGTGGCGTATATTAAAGTGCAGATGGTTTGCACTGGTAACGCTGAAGCCAGAGTGGCTAAGAAGTACGCTCCGACGCTGTACCATCGGTTGAAATGCTCTCGTCTCACTACTGGGATTTCTTGAGGAACTGGAATGAAAAAGATATTTTTATTCAGTTGTTTAAGGGCTTACATATATGTTATGAATGTAACTAGCAATTAGATAAGAGTATATAATCGTATACGGAGTATTGAGGTTTGAGAATATTTAGTTGTATAGTCATGATTTAATTAATAGGTATCTATTTTCATGGCATACAAGTAAAAAGCCTTTGTCACTATAATTTTGTCCGGTCTTTGACTTATAATCTTGCTGATTTTCTTATCAAGTAGTCAGGCAAACAAAGAATATGAATCATATGATATTTCTATTTCCTAATGTCCTGAAATGACCCTGATATAAGTAACATCCATGTTCATTGTCACCATTTTTTACACATATCTATCAACTTAAAACTAACAACAGTGCTTGTAAGAAAACGTGAAAAAACCCCGTGAAGAAAATTGAGCATTATATAATGAATTGATTAAGAACTTACAATTAACAGACACAGCACTGAATGCAGTGAACATCAGGAACATTAAACTAAAATATAAATAATTGTAATTATTATGGCTATCTTTGGCATCTACTCCGATGTTGTAAAACAAAAATCCAATGGATAGAGCCGCTACCAAATGGATGAGACTAATCGTCCTAGTTCGGCCTGGATCACGCCAGATTATCTGAAAAAGATCACATACATTCTATACTAATAATTATATAACAAATAGTAATATATTAGATAGAAAGACTTAGTAACTCTTTATTAAAACTTAGATCACGATGATAGAATGATTTACAAAAGCTTAGACCATGTCAATGGAAATAAGTTATGGTAATATCGTCTGAATAACGACGAATAATTTGTCAGTGTTTCTATATACGTAATTACAGAAGAAATGTATCATCCAACCTACGTTTCACCAGAAATTTAATAATACTGAAAGCCATATCGCCACGCATATGCACTAATATATGTTTGTACACGATAATTGTATATATTTATTGCTAAAGAAGCAGATTTCCACGTGATTTTTAGGTATTATAGAAACTATAGACATCATTATTGCAATGCGTACGTAGAAATGCATAAAATTTCATTTGCATGGATTTTACTCGGAAGTTTTAATGGCTGATTTGATTGACCAGAATTATTTTCTTATTTTATATATGACTAGCGACCCGCTCCGGCTTCGCACGGGTATAAAATATATAGCCTACTCCACTATTTAATGGATGTTATTATACATATAAACCTTCCTCTTGAAAAAATCCGTTACGAAGTTTCAAAGAATTAAGCATACAAAGGGACTTAGGGACAGAGAAAGCGACCTTGTTTTATACTATGTAGTGATTAGCTAATGAATAAATACACTGTACCTATACATACATACATCTAGAATAACTTCATACTTACCAGAAAACATCTCCTAGTTAACGTAGCGAACTGAGACCACACTGAAGTCGCATAAGTGCCTTTCAGCTTCAATAAGATTTTACTAGTTTCATCCTCTTTCGGTGATGGTAGAGCAGTCAGAGATATCTCTTCGAATATCTTCAATTGTGCTGCGAAACACAAGGGTTTAATATAATTTAAATATTAACTACTATCTAAAATTGTCATCAGTTTAATGGTGGTTCAATAGACAAATAACAGTTGGTCTCTGGACATGGCATGATTACAATGCGAGCATCTTTCTTCTAGGAATGTATTAAATGGTGACCAAAGTTCGAGTACTTTATAATAAAAATTTGTTGTAATTTCAAATAAATCCATCTTAATAGAAGCTTTTAAAATGTTGTAAACTTTTCTAAAGTATTTTTTGAAACGCTAAAGTGAGTTTTTCAATAAAATTGGTTCGTAATAATCAGTCAATTGTTATTGAATGACCCAGATTTAGATAAAAGCTTAGCCTTTTTTTTAAGTAGGAAGTAAGACCTTTAAGTAAGGCTCCACATAACAGTAACGAATAAAATGTCAAATATTACCTACTAGATCATCGTGGAGCACCGGGGGATTCTCAAGCCAACTGGTGTTCATTCCGTTTCGTGAAGCCTCCACTAATCTGTCTGCGTTCTCTGTACAAATTTCTATTACTGGAAAAGACAAGAAAAGACATATTAGAATAGAGTTACGAACAAGAACTTATGACAGTTGCGTATGAGGTTTATGCATGTTAATGAAACGAAAGTAGTTAAAGTAGTACCAGGTTCTAGAAAATCTCTGTTGAGTGACAAGTAAGTATGATGTGATTAATGGTTTATACTTTATACAATATTTATTTTAACGTCAAAATTTTTTTAGAAGTTGACCTTAGAATGTAAAGTTTGATACAGAAATATAACTTTAGTATATGAGTAATATTTGTTTCAATAAAGAGATAGAATTGACCCGGACCTAATTTGACTAAATAAACTTTCAAAAATTAAATAATTAATTGCTTGATAAGTGGCGTGGGAAGACGTCTAGATAAGATGTGCATAAATGGATGCAGATGGCCTTTGACAGGAGGAAGTATCGTGTTATTGGGGAGGCCTACGTCCAACCATGGTCGGAGATAGGTTGATGTCTATAATTGGTCACTATTGAGATACAGCCAAATTAAACTTCAGTAACTAATTACTAAGAAAATATCGCCTTGAAGATATCTCCATAGCAATTTTGTATGTGACTATAATTTCGCTTTGTTACTGTAATCTATGTGCGTCATATGTACTGCTCCCGTTTCTGTTCTATTTCCTTTTATTATCAGTAATGTCAATCACTCGTCATATGTTTGGCATGAAACAAATTACGTCTAAGTGATTTAATTTAATGTTTTAAGGTTTATATACATATTTTAATCCTATAGGTTGATACATTTGTACGTAAAAAATATGAAAAGTGGTATAAAATTATAAAAAGCGAACGTGCCACCGATAGTACAAGTTATGTACGAGTGTGTAATCGAACTGGTATGTAGAAGACCACTTACATAGACATTTTGTACCTACAGGGGGATATAGATCACGGATACACACATTTCCCATTCCTGGCATTTGCGTTTCATTGACATTCATACACCTCCTCAAATTACCGCGCAAATAAGCGATATACTGAAATAAAGGTTACGTTGGAAGAACGCCGAGTCTGTACAATAATGCTTTTTTTATGTTTACCTTATAGATACTTACAAAAGTCAACTGGGTTGTGCATCTGCGGACATTTAAGGTTGAGTTCGTCTAAGTATGGCAAGAGTTTAGGGACGGATCCTATATAGGCACATTTTCCTAGTACAACCGCATATAGTCTATCAATCATCCTCAGCAACAGTGCTGATGGTTGATGGAGGGTAATGACTATTGTTCTTCCTTGCTTGGCCAGCAGCTGTAGTAAGTAGATGATTTGCTTCGACATTGAGCTGTCTAAGCCGCTGGAAAATAAAGTTGGTTCGTAAATATGTTATGTCGTAATTTGGTAATTATGTTGATGTAACATCGTGATTTGAATTTTATTAACACTTTATTTTAGTACCAGAACTAATTGGTAAATCCAATTTTAAATAAATTTATGTTTAATTACATATTTTTTTATTTAATAATTAATACCCATGGATTGCTAACGTTGTCCTAGTAGAATTACCCATAACACTCTGTATCGTTACCCATAACACCCTAACGTAGGAAGGATTTTAGACTTTGATAATAGAAGTAATTGGCTTATTCCAGGCACCCAAACCAGTGGGCAGGAGTGGGTAGTATGACCCAGTATAAACGATTCGAAAGAGGTGCCTGTTAATCGGTGTGGGTGTGACCCATTCAATAAAAGTATGTTTAAGTTGAGTTTACATCATGTTCATAGAGATACACACACACGCACACAAACAACAGAAAGTCCCTGTTTGAGGCTTCTGTTAAGTAGTGTTTTGTTACTTCTAATATGAGATTTGTGTATTATTCATATAATATATAAAACGTGAGAATCTTCTTCATAGATTTTCAACAATAATGTTATTATTTGATTTATTAAGTCTGTATTATTTTTGTTATGTAGTTTTTTCCATAGTGATCTCCAATGGTCATTCTCATCAAAAACATATCGCTTTATGACTATAATTATGTTACGTTTGGAAAGGGAGATAATTTTTTGTGTTAGTCGTAAAATACTATTAATTACCTCAGTGGTTCATCGAGAAACATTACAGGTGGATCACTAATTAATTCGAGACCAATGGCCAGCCGCTTTTTTTGACCTCCAGATAAATTTATGACTTTGGTATGTCTGGCACTACTTAAGCCGATGGCGGTAAGCACCTCTTCTACCTGAAATTGTAAGAATTTTAATCAATTAATATTTATTTCATAGCTTGATAGAAAATATAGTACGAGTCATATTAGCGATTATTGATTAAACAAACATAGTCTTTGCGACTGTTTGCCCTTTAGTCATAAGCTTCTCTATATCGAACCAAGAAATTTGTTTGAACCAACCACTCAACTAACAAAATAACTAACTATAACTAGAGAATGTTAAAATTTGAATCTATCACCATTACTGACAGTCTAGGGAATGTGTTGTATCTCTCACTCTCTTTCACCCAAACAAATATAATTTTATATATAGCTAGGGAGCGTAATACCACAGAACAATTAAATACTAATTGTATTGCGATGCCTTTGCTAATAATAATTATTAGTAACTGTTTTACAGTTTGGAGATGCGAACAAAAATATCGACATTTATGTATTATATGTAAGTATGCATGTAAATATCTTTTTATCGCTGTATTTCGAAAGGCCCTTAGAAAGTAAAGTTAAATGCACTGCAACAAAGTTTATTGATTTGTTGCTATCTTATCAGTTACCTAGTAGAACACTGATAAGAGCAATCCTTCTGCGGTGCACCTGAACTCACATTTGTCCGTGACTTGTTATTTTATTCTATTGTTGTATTCAATAACATAAACCTTATAAGAAAGTAAACTACAAAACTGTATGCAGTTTAACATACATACGTAAGTGTATAAGTATTTATGTACAAATTTTAATTGGTTGATTACACCGCACGTGAGCACACTTTCAGTAATACTTTTATAGTCAAAACGTAAATTAGGATTAGCTCATAAATATACTGATTCACATCCGCTTTTCCCGTTTCGGACATAATTTTATAAAAACAACGTATGGACGATATAAATCGAAGAATAAATGTATTACACTACCGGAGAATTGATTAATTTATTTACGAAAGTATCTGCTTTATCACCATTTAATTAAAGTTGATGTATGATATATGTATGATGATTTTTCAACATCAAAACTCCAAACTCACCCGTCGCCATTTTTGTTTTTTATGCACATGATCTCCTAATTTAAGTTTGGCCACGATTCTGAAGGATTCATCCACAGTCAGCCAGTCCTGCAGTTGATCATTTTGCATTATGTAACAAGATCTCTTCCGAAACCAATTGTCGTCTCTCAGTCGACCGTTCACGTAAATTCTGCCCTCTGTCGGTTTTCTGCAATCATTAAAAGTAACACGTTTTCAGTCATAAATAATTAAGTGCACGTAAAAATCGAAATTGTAGAGTAATTTCGTATTTTATGTTTTCGTTTGAACAATAAAATACAGGCTTTTGATTCTGATTCGATTTGTTAAGCTGTTTCTATGAAACTAAATTTTATTTTTGTATTATGGATAACTTGACAATATGATTATTTATAAATAATTCATATCGTATACTCTATAAAAAGTAGGTGGTAAATGTAAATATTATTCCCGGTGTCCACCAAAACATAATGCTTTTCTATTTATAAATATTATAATTAGGGGTATGTTGAAACATTCTAAATCTACACAGAACATTGATTTAACATAAAAAAGAGTAAACAAACATACTCTACATACATACGCTTAAGAATAAGTAACCACATATTGTCTGCATATCCCGTTAGGAAAATAGAGAAGTTAAGTATACCAACATATTAAAAAGTAATGCTACCACTTATAAGTTATAGTTTTTATACAGTCATTATAAACAGACATATTTTGAATTCATAATATGGGAAATAATTCAATATGCAGTAACAAATAATTAATAATTTAACACTTTGATAAAATAAATAGAATTCCAGTTAATGTATTTGCGTTATTACCTTGGAATAAAATAAAATTGAAGTATAAGAAATAACTCATAATATAAATTAATTAACTACATACTTAGCACATGCTGAATATACATATAAAAATAACTTTATTTCTTACGGTCTCTGTAAGACTTCAACATTAAGACCGTATTAACTAAGAAAAAAATAATGCACACATTTTTACACCTACTGCCGCATTTATTGAATTAATTTAATAGAATACATGTTTTATTTTCCATTATAAAGATACTTACATTTAATATAAGTGTCTTTTGTTTACAGTAGGAAATAAGAACGTTCTAATAAATTAATTTTTTTCATTACAGTTTTACATTCAATACAATTTTTATTTCATTTAAAGTATCAACTCACACGCATGCTAAACGATACACCTAATAATACTAATTAAGTTTAATAGCATTGTTATGTAATTAAGCATTACAGATAGTTGGTTTAATAACATTATAACACCGATATGTTACTATATATATTATTTGTTAAGCAACCTATTTAGTTAGATGTGGTTAGATAACCTTTTTTAATAATTAATCCTAATCGTTAATTAAAATTATATATTTGAAATATTATCTAGGAACAAAAAGGAATGAAGAACAATTATGCCTTGGACTTTACGAATAGGACTTTAAACTTTAAACCTATCACAATCAGCTCAAGGAACTTTGAAGTGAAACAAATACAGAGATAAAATTTGTAGGTCAATTGTTGTCGGCGGCAAAAATTTTGTCGATCGTCCTTCAATCTCACTAAAATTACTGTATGTAAGAAAATGCATGGTTCATTCAAGTACTTGTATCTCTTCCGGAGTGGACAGAACTTGAACTTGGAGTGGATAAAAAAGTCCTGAGTCACTTTTGGTATTAATATTCGGTTGTGAAAACATATGAAACATGGGTACATATTGCTACCCCATAGATCAATAGATTCCATTCATCCCTAGTCCCTCAGTCGTCATGCCGGGAAGAACGGCAGCTAGTGAGCATTCTTTTTACGTCCCAGCTTGCAAGAAACTATGAAGAACAAAGTAACTTGATGAAGAAATCAATTACTTTGGTTATATATTAATTTATTTGACAAGGAAAGATCCTGGATATTAAATTGTTGAAGAACAAAGGACGTTAACCCGAGTATTATATATCTTATCTGTTTCTAGATTGAATTTTGATTGTAAATGTACGATTGTTGTCATGTCATTGAAAACGTATTACAACACCTGCAACTAATCCTCGTCACCTCGGCTTAAAGGTTTACTGTACTTTGAAAGAATAAAAGAGTAAAACACTGACTGACTCTGAAAGGTGTAAATGATGATGATGAATATATTGTAGTACACTATTAAGCCAGTTAGAGTAGCCCCTTCTGAATTTCACTTTAAGATATGCGTAAATTTCAGTAATATATACTCATTATATATAGATAAATACATATATGCCATATAGAATCACCGACCAGACTAGAAAGCAGTAGAATAGCGTTGTTATTAACATTGCATCCAACGGCAATCGAATCTGGAACCTCACGATTAGCGTTCGAGTGGTTAACCGTTCGCGCCACGGAGTTCGTCAAACTATATCACAGAAACTCCCTTGACTGTACCAAATATAAAGTACCTCAGAGATATCTATAACAATTTTCTATAATATCAACAAAAAGAAGATTCTAGCATCCTCTTACAGTCGACTTGAGAAATAAAATGTTTTTTATCATACACGAGTGAAAACCATAAACACTACTATTATGTTTTATGAATTTATTGTTTAAAGCGGTGCTTTAGAAATGTTCAAACTTGTTACAAATGTCCTGTGCTAGTCTGGTACTTAAAATAATGCTAACTAACTGCCGCTCTTATCGGGATGTCGAAGGAAGTGGCTAAGGGTAAATGGATTCTGATGGGCGATGCGCAACTAGCAACCTGTTACTAATGTTTCATATGACATCACAACCCCAATATATTAATGCTAAATATTACCTAGGAGATGCGATCGTATCTCCGCGGTTATATGCATTCCGAAATGGATTAAAGGACGTGAATATATACGTATTACAATTAGTATTATTGAATACATGCTATTGAATATATATATAAACTACATTGGGACCGGCAGATGGAGTTGTTGATATTGTGTGAATTTTTTATAACAGTACATTGTAGGTATGAATACAATCTAAATGTAAATGATGGAAATAAACTAATGCTAGTGTTCAGTATATACTGATAAATACTCACGTGTAGCCAGCCAGTATGTCCATGAGGCTGCTTTTCCCTGCACCCGATTGGCCCAGGATCACCCCCAGCTCTCCAGCCTTAAAATGGCCTGAGACTCCATTTAATATCGTCTTGCGATCTGTGGAAGATAAAGAGAAAAAAAAGATTACTTTATGCGTCTTTTATTGTCTGTCTTCTAATGTTTTTTTATACATATAGGAGAGAAAGAAGAAAACAAAGTGCATATTATTAGTAATTAATTACCTTTCAATGATTTAACGTACAATAATTAAAATTTATAAGGAGGTCATAATAGAAATTCATGAAACCGTTTCTGATTAATAAAATGATTAATAATATAATTAATAAAACCCATTTTAATAGTAACAAACTCTTATTTTAGTACTGTGTACCTATACAAAACAAAAAACCCTTTGTGGTCTTTCAAATACCATATGTTACAACATTGTTTGCACATTATATTATCTTCAGATACTATTAGCTTATCTATCGATTGACAAGAGCTAACGCTATCCGGTCAACAGTACGTAAGCGACCTTCGTAGTTTCCTACGAGCATTGAACATTTAGGACTGCTAATGAGTAGAACTAGTTCATAGATCATCTGAAGAAACCGATCTAATAACTTACTCTTTACAATAGGAGATTAATACAGTAAAATAAAGAGTGGTATTAAGGGTTCCAAAGTTTCTTGTATCATTCTTAGACTAGTATACTATTCTTATATTTGTGCCCTTAGCTTATACCCATTGATAATGGTAATAAAAATATTTTATTCAAACACACGTCTTATGTTCACTAGTGTTGAATGGGAAAGGTACAAATATGAACTTTATAGTCTCGTGCTGGCAAGGAAGTTAAATATATTGAAAACTATGTGTCTATGTTTATGGCTTGTCGTAAGAAGCGACTAAAAGACAAGGGGTTAAATGGTGTTTTAGGGCGATGCGCTGTTATCCTGCAATAAATATTATTCTATATCAATGCTTAATTTTACTAAAGCGGTATTATGTCTCCTGGTTGTAACTATACGTAAGGGATTCAAGGACATGAGTACATGTTCTTTTATTTCACGAAAGTAAATTAGCAACAGCCTGTCAAAATTATATTGTTGCTTATCAAATCAATGTTTTAGATAATAAAACAGGTGTCCGTATAGAGCCCTGATATTGAGCTCAGATAGAATTAATTGATTTAGCCACGCTATCTTCATTCTTACATTTAAGCTGCCAACAATATTGGCTATTATTCGATATACTTGGCGTCGATTTATAGATTTTTGTGCCTTTTATATAGCCAGTGGGCAATAAATCTAATATCCTATGGGAGTTGTTTCGGTTCTTCTCCAAACTAGGGGTATCAAAACTAGAAATCATGAAATATTGTAACTCACGTTGCATGTACACGCCTGCTAACAGAATTTTGTCTTTTAGTTTATGAATAATATGTAATTTTAGTAAACGAAACTATTTCATTGTGAGATTGAATTAAAGCCTAGTATATTATAGTGCCTTAGTCTGAATCCATTTTTAGCTTTATCACAAAACTATCGTTACATCCTTTGGCAATAGCTATATTATACCCTTTTATAAAAGTAAGAAACATGGCTTTAACATTCTATGAGTCAGAAAGAATTTTCGGTCTTCCAATTATGGTATAAATTGTTCAATTTCATGATATAATCTTGCGTGATTCTGAGTAGGTGGATAATATATGTAGAACCGTACCGGATAGAAACAATTCATGCAGACTAAAATTGAAGAGTATTAAGCATTCGGCATTGATATGTGGACTATAATTACAAAAATTACTGCGAACCGTATGAGTATCATTTTTAAAATTCATCGCATTATGATTTATATTTTTTGCTCGTGCGATAAACTGTTGAGAAATAACATGTACATATACATCATGCCTGATTCCTTGTAGAGGGGTAGGCAGATTACGGATCCCCATTTGTCCCGAAGAAATTAGGAGATACTTATGGTATAATTATGATATATTACGACCCAATTATTCTGTTCGGTCATAGTTAATCGAGCGTTATTGAATATAATGTACACCTATACCCGAATCACCCTAAACCATTCCCGAATGAATTTTAAAATATAAAACCCCTATTACAACAGATAACACCTGGTGCATATTTTTAAACAATTTATAATAGCCCCAATAAATAATGCCAAGCTTACAATAAGTAATAAATAACCTAATTAAATGAGTAGTTTAGTAATATTTCAAGTTAGGAAAAGAAGCCGCTAAACTCATTCTCTTACTAATTCCAGTTAAACATTAAATTGATTAACACTTTCAGAGTCTTTGCATTACTTCTAAATCAGACATGTTACAGTAACATTCAATGGACATACATTGTCTTGATTTGAGATATGGTTTAAATAGATGTCAATGTAAACTACAGTTTAGCCGGCTAACGTTATATAGAAACAAAGTGCTTTTCCGCGAATCATGCACTATCTACCTTTTGATGTAAACTTGAGTCATAGATATATAGATATGTATATTCATGCCTTATGCTTCGAATTGTGGTAAGTAGAGACTTTCAACCACTACGATCTAGATTCATTCACATTGATGAAATTATCAATCCATGCTTACATTCTAAAGATTATACAAATATTTTTGTGGTAACTAGTGGCGGTGTGTAAATAATTACTTTTTGTTAGATTTCAGTTTTATTTATGTTTTAATTTGTACATATTTAGTTTTATTTTGTTTGTTAAACTTCATTTGTCCATAACATTTTTTTGTGTTCGACACCAAAATATGACTCGTTTAATTCTGAAATTACCATGTTTCGGTCTTTTTAAAACCAACAATAATCCTTTTGTTGGAAACTCTAAAACAATTTGCTATTGCTAAGTTGAGTTGGAACAACGTGTGCATTATAATAACCATTCAAAGGTTGCTATTCACTCAACACAATGAACTGTAACGGTCAGGGTCGTATTTAAACTCCGATTCGACTAACTGTACCAAATAATGCCTGTTATAGGAAAAGTTGAACTAATATAACACTGTGAAATATGTTCTCATATACAAATGTATGAGTGTCAAACGCCAAAAATGTTCTAGGGTCTATTTCAATTGGTGTAATAGTGTCGTAATTATTATTATTATATTGCAAAAGGGTGACGTTAGAAGTACCTATAACTGAGTGAGTCTGAGGAGGTGTATGAGTTTCAATGAAGCGAAAGTGATTAGACAGGATCGGGACCAATGGGGATCTGTGATCTCCGGCTATCCCTCTATAGGGGAATGGGTGTGATTTGTATGCATAAATATAAATAGAACCCTAAAATTCTTGTGATTTATTTTAATTCCTATATAACATGATCCAGTTTGCCCGTTGTTGCTAGAGAATGAAAATCTGCTGAAACGTTAGGTTTTAGTAATAATTTTTATAGTAATATAAAATAATCATAATTTCACCGCATTTAAACACATAATATAAATACATTGTTATTGGTGGAATACAATACACTATTAGGTATTTTCTATTATTTTAGTTTCTATCAAGCAAATGTATTATTTTTATAATGTAGAAAATATCATAGTTTTAAGAGATTCGCGATTTATACTCATGGTTAATAACTATCGGGACTTATCGCGTAAGGTAACTTTATTATATAAAAACTTACGCCATAAGTCCCGTTAGTTATTAATAGTAAAAAATATCGACAATGTTCCAGATACAATTATTGTCTATAGTGTAACAAGCTAGGAGTTTCACTAGGTCCTATAGTATTTACCCTTTATAGATTGTTACCCTAAAATACTCATGTATACCCGCCTTTAACCATGTGAACCATACAGCTAAAGCCGTTTAGCCATAGTGTTATACTGAGTTGGGAGCCATTTGGGATCTCCACGGCACACACTCATTGACTGACATTTAATCCTAATTGGTAATTTTAATATAATAACTTATTCGTGTATTACAATTTTCTTATTTCATTTTGTATTGTATAATTATTTATCAGTACTATTGTGCTATGTAGTGTATTATGGAGTTTCAATAAAGGATTATTATTATTACTAATTAAAAGAATTATTCACAAAAAAAAACCAGGTTAATAGAATACTATTCGAAAATTTACTTTTAACTTCCACCTTAAAAGTCTAATACGTTATAGGTTTTATATCAACAGTTTATGTAAATTAACATGTTAACGTAAGTTTACACGTTGATTAGGCACAGAGCAATCGTATGTGAAAGTTAAGAACTACTTACTTTCTCAACGTATTATAAGTACTAACACGAATCGAACTTGTTTGGGATGTTAAGTTCTGTTTTTCCCGGCATGTCGTAGGAAGCGACTCGGGTACTGGTAAATAGAATCTATTGGGCGATGGGCTAGCAACCTGTCACTAATGTTCCATATGAGATCACAATACCAATTTTGTATATACATTCACGTCACAGAACCTTGAGGTAATCATATCTCCTAGGTTACTATTAAGTATATTTATACTAATTAAGTATAAATATAATTATTAGTGATCTATTCTGCCCATTCCAAAAGGGATGAAAGGACGTGAATGTATATATACATGTGTGTACTTACACGATGACTTGCAGTTACTAGTTTAGTTAAATTTTATGTTTGGTATGTTACGCATATTCTAATTTTGACCTTTGCTTGCAGGAAAATTGTTACTTGGCAGCAAGAAACATTCGTTAAATTTTCAAATAAATCGTCATGCTGATTAATATTATATAGAGAAAATATTCATTTGTTGCTAGGCACACTTTGTTGGTTTATTTACAAACACACACTTTTAGAAAAACATTAAAAGATGAAAGGATTAACAGATTTGAGACATTTAGACTTCAAAATCTATTTTAGTAATTGATTGATTCATAATTAATTACTTAAAGCCTAAATATGCCCTTTAGCCCGTACTAGCTGGAAAGATTAAGAATATGCAAAATAACTGTCTTTCTTCCCAGCATTTCGTAGGAGGCGATTAAGGGACTAGTCGACTAACGAGATATTATTCCGGCGTCCGTATCTTACAAACTGTATATAACTCTATAATATCATAATACATTAATAGTGGTATTCGAGTAAAAGACCGTGAAAATTGTAAGAGATTATCAGCTACTTCCATTGTATAAACATTGATTCAATATTTTATTACATAATCCATTAAAATATCACAAAACAAAAACAAAGACAAACACGTTCACGACCATTAACTCTTGCGGGGTAGTCAGAGGTTCAGGTATCCATCTCCGCGATTGCGGTAGTAATTATATGGCCACCTCGAACCCACGTGTTGACCAGATAGTCAGTACTCAATGTGACCTCTGGTAAGCCATGTCGCCATTTATAAGCACTAACTATTACCTGTTCGAGGACACGATGTTTTCCCTCACCGTAGTATTCGACGCATTTCGTAAATATATTTTTATTACGAAAATGTACATAGTAATTCATAAAATTTCATTTCCATTGGTACATGCTCAAGTGATATTTGAACCCTGTACCCACCGATACAGAGTCAAGCCGAGCCGTCAAATAACTGAGCTACGTCGAATTTAATTAAAATAACAATATTAAAGATATAATACATACTCATATATGTACGTATACATTACAGTACGTCTTATACATTCAGTGCTAATGTATTTTTATATATTTCTCCTCTTCACAATAATATGTAGTTAACAGGATGTATTTCCTGATGTAGAATGAGAGAGGGAATAGGGACAGTTATTCAATTATAAGTTATCACTACACGAGACCTGACTATGGGATGCTTAATTTAATTAAATTTAATTTTAAAACGTACGGGTCTTGCCTGTTTCTCTATGGTAAGCAGAGGTCACGAATCATTTATAATAGTTTTTTATAATAGTATTTATATTTTGCTAACTTAAACTACTTTTGCTTCATTAACATCCATACATTGACATAAACTTTTTTTTAAAGTTGCATATATTGATTTGTCTACTTCATAGGTCTTACTAAGACGAAGCATTATTATAAAATCCTGGTTTAATAAGTTTCTATGTTAATTCATAATGTTAACGAGTCTACACTGTTTGAAAAAATCAAAAAGGATGTAACATTCTAAAATTTTTAGTGACGTGATCGGATATTTATAATAAAACAAAAGATAACGAAATAAATCTATTTTCCATCAGTTATATCACGACAATCTTGAATTTATCACAAAATTCAGTCAATGAAGGCAAAAGCTGATTGGACAGATATGTGGCGTTACCACACGTTTATCGGAGATTATTATAATGAGGTATTTCTTTTACTGATGATATTATTAATTTTGTAAGGCAAAATCAAAATATATTTGGTAATACTTCAAATTTACTACTGTTACATTGCATATTAGGTACGTATTGTTTTTCACGTATTGCACAAAAAATGTACATTAGATGAAGTATCCAAAGTCACGAAATAATTTTATTATTAACAGTTTTTAGGAAGATTAACGAATAGGAACTTGATATCAAGTCACATAAGATTAATAAATATTGTTTTTTCCTTATTCTTCAACGTTTAATATTGATTTTTTTTTCTTATTAGTATTTCGTGAATTTATAGATGAACTCCAGATAGTTAGCTTTTTTATTTCATTGGTAAAGTTAATGATAACAATAATAGAATAAAATGATATATCGTAGATTTGTTACCTTACCCTATAGAGTTATTATGAAATATGAAAGAGAGTGTTAGCATACGGTGAATATTCTAGATGAGGACATTTGAAACTATTTCTAGTTGTCGCCTACAAAATATCGGTAAGAAAGTTAGTTAGTTCATTCTATATTCACCTCCAAGTATAGGAAAAGCGAAATGCATTTTAACAAGTACAATTTACTTAAGTAGAAATTATTGTTATTATACTATTGTTCAGAACGCAGTTATAATTTCCATATACGTAATAAAATAATGTATTTAATGCTCTCTTCATTATACTCGTGTTGAAAATGTTCATAACAATAAGATATGAAAATTGTATATCAACCATAATTTAATCATCAACAAATCTTATGACGCATGTAGCATATAGTTGTCATTAATCGCACGATATTTAAGCAACATTACAGCGATAATAAAATAAGTACAAAATAATTTAAGGAAACTTATAGTTTATTTAGACAAAAGACGAACGCGTTCACGACCATTAACCCTTGTGGGGTAGTCAGAGGTTCAGGTATCCATCTCCGCTATTGCGAAGGTAGTAATTCTATGGACACCTCGAACCCATGTGTTGACCAGATAGTCAGTACTCAATGTGACAGGTGGTCAGCCATGTCGCTATTTACAAGCACTAACTATTACCTGTTTGGGGAACAGGTAGGTTTCCTCACGATGTTTTTCCCTCACAGTAGTATTCGACGCATTTCGTAAATGTATAGTTTATTTAGTTAATAAATAATCACATATGAGGGTGGTATACAGTAATTAGAAACAGTTATTGCTTTGCCATATTGCAAGAAAAAGTAAAAAAGCATAATTAAAAATCGATTTAATTCGTAAAATAATAAGTTCAAATCGTTGATTTTGCTATTTTTGTACGATGAAATAAGTACAATGGAGAGACTTTTGAGATAACAATACATTACTGTTGTAAATGCTTATTTGCTAAAATATCAGAATAATACACATTATTTTTATACACTACCTAATGTATAGTAATAATATATAGTACTTTTGTATTTATAGTTAATAATAGTTACCCAGTTTAATAATAATATCACGTTTTCAAACAATGATTTAAAAATGAATAAATAAAAGATTATACTCTCAAGTTTTAACTTATGTTCTGTTCGTTAACTAATCTATATAAAAAGCACGCACTCACCTTTACTAAAAAAGCCATGTCGAACTTTGAAATACACATCTTCGAACGAAATACTAATAGTTTGTTCCACAGAACTCGAAGTATCCTGAGATTCGGTCCCGGAATTACTATCACTCGCCATTTTGGAACTAAGTTACATAAACAAAGGGATTTTCACCAAACATATCTTTAATGTTCCCGTACAATTTTCAAAACAAAGGATTCGTTACAATTCCTCACATGTAAACAAAGAGTATGTATCGACCTCCGAACACACTATATGAACGCGTCTAACACCGACAACCAAACGTCTAAACTAAACAAACGTGAAAACGAAACAACTGATTAGTGGAACTCAAGTACAAATGCAGCGCTAGATTATATGGATAAATTATTGGGTTTGATTTATTATAGAGTTTTTCGAGTGTATAACTATATGTATAATGTTTAAATAATAGTCTCGTGTTTGCGGTAGAATTCATCCTGGCAAGATATAGGTCCTATAAAGTTATTAAAAAATATGGATTATAGTGTCTGGTGTGGTGGTCTTTAGACTGAAATAATGATAAGTAATCATCAATATTTCTAAGTTTAAAACACATTTGGATTGAAGATTGTTTTTTCGGTAATTTTGTGAGTTATTGCTTCAAAACTTTATACGAAGAAGGTTCCAGCACAACTACAGGTAATTAAATGGAATTAATTATTTATTTTTTAAGTAAAACATTTATTATTAGTAATTTTTATATAGAACAATTAGCATCGGGTTAAATATAGATTTAAATATAACTATTATGAACTTTATTTCTAATCAATTCGAATCCAAGAAAAACCAGGCTCATATCATCAATTTTTTTATTTGTTTAAACATTCGCACTACTATAAAGACATGATTTTATATATAAGATTTTTTTAAAATAACTAAATGCACATATCATATCTGTAGATATAGAAGAAACTTTATCGCTAGATCTAGCCTATTATTTTTTATTTTCCTAATGAAAGGGTTAGTGATCATAACATCTGTACTGTGAAAAGATAATGTTCATATACTTAATTACTTCTAGTATATTATTCGGCGTATTTTCTGTTTGAAGCAGATTATTTGTCTAACGTCAATACTTTTGATAACGTGAATCTTTGACTTCCTTAGATACTATTATTGATGTACTTACTCACTCAGTAATGTCCAGAATTGCATGTAAAAGAAGTGTTATTGACCTTTTTTAAAAACTCGCGATTTATACTCATTTTATTTACTATGTGTGACCGGGTCCTATCACGATAAATTAATAAAGATATACATACCTTTATTTCACCCGACGTTCCCCTATCTTAGTTCCCTAGTCTTCAACTGGGTTGAAACGTCGGGTGAAATAAAGGTATGTATATCTTTATTAATTTATCGTGATACAACCAACCCTACCGGTCTCACATAGTAAATAAAATGAGTATAAATCGCGAGTTTTTAAAATTTTTTAAGAAGACATGATCTTTACTAATGTTTGAAAAAAACTTATATTTTGATACGTATTAAGTGAAGAAACTTAACTTTCTCATATATAAATAGGTACAGATTTTTTTTAAATTTTACAAAGTTGCATTAATCGGTGATATCAAGCTTCTGAATATCACTTAAACGCCTTCAGTATGTGATTTAAACAGGGGTCACAATAGCCATTAGTTAGTTTCTCTAATTCATATATTGTGAAGTAATTAAAATTCGCATTCATACTAGGATACTATTTTATCAATATTAGTTTATCGCGAATTCTTATCTTTTAATTCTTTTTTCATTACCATGTTCACGTGAGAACGTAATAGAAATGTTGAGTTAACTATTTAAATACATACTTAAATGTATTATATGATATATATTAAAATAAATTTTTAAGGTATATTTATTGGAAGTCGTATGGTACATATCCATTCTATCCGCTGATGTATCCCACGCTGTTCATCTTGGGCATGGTGGGGTACGATAGGCTAGGGGCGCGCAGGTCCTGGGTGCTAGTCAGCTATTTGCTTGCCGTCCTGAGGGGGATAGAGAACAACCCCATGGTGCTCGGGCAGCTTGCGCTGTGCGTGCCCAGTGGCTCCCTCAGGCGCCGTCGCGATAGGCTGCTGCGGGTGCCTGCGTGTCGTTCGGAGCTCCTCCGGCGGTCGCCCCTCGTGCGCGGCGTCCGGCTGCTCAACGGCATGGCCGACCTGGTTGACCTCTTCGTCTGCGGCAGGACTGAGTTCAGGGGGGTTGCCATGCGTTACATATGCTATGAGCTTTGATTGCCTCTGCTGATGCTTTAAATAATTATTGTTATCTAGGTTTAGTGTTCAATGTTTTTTGTGTAATTTCAGTGTAAATGTTTATTAGTAAATTGTATTGTATTGGCAATGATACCGTATTGGGAAACCTGTGATGGTGTTATTGTGAAATGTAAAAAAATAAATAAATAAAAATAAATATTTTTCATACAAAATTTATGACCTGTGCTAACTAGCTGCCATTCCTCCCGGCACGTCGTAGAAGGCGACTATGGGTAAATAGTATCCTTCGGGTGATGGCCTAACAACCTTTCACTAATGTTCCATTATAACATCGCAACCCCAATATTCATGCTGATAAGTGACCAAGGAGATATTATATCTCCAAGGTTCTGTCCACCCCGATAGGGATTAAAGGACGTGAATATATATGTATGTATATTTTTTAAATATTTGTTGAGACAATTATTTTGAATAGTATTACTATATCAGCCAAATTTATTGTATCTGAATAAGACGAACTTTAATCTACACGTGTGAATAGCACAAAATGCTGCTGATTAGATTATTCACCTACTAACTAATCAATAATAGTTTTTGTTCACACTGTAATCAGTTTTGACTCTTAACTAATTGGACATTTCCATGATGATATAAATGATATTCAAAAATACTTCGAATATGCAGAGGATTATGGATAAGAGTGTAGAAATGTTTTATTTAACTCTGTATAATAATGAAATTTTAGACACTAATACACTCATTGAACTAGCGCCTTGGTTAATTTAAGACCTGTGTTATCAAATCGATTAAGAAATATATACTTATTATACTTACAAGTCAACGAGCAGAGGAGAAAGCAGAAGAATAAATATAGTCTTTAACTCTACCACCACCGGGAATCGAACCCGGAACATCACAATTATCGTTCAGGTGGTCAACCGCGAGAAGGAGAGCGTCTAATATATAATTCTTAATATTGTATAATGGATGTAATATTGTTAAAGTATTCAAACTTACGTTCTACCTTAGGGTTTAACTAAAATGTTACACCATACCGTAAGACTTTTTAACAGGTAAGACTTTTTCAGAGAAACAACTCGTCGGTTGAATGAAGGTATATGGGAATCCAATGACTGGAGCCTACAGGTATTTCGAGTAGCGTAATAGTTTGACTATCCAGCGCGGCAACGCTACCAGCTGCATGTGATGCCTCTCAGTGGTTTAGAGTATTTATTACTTATCATTTTTAAGTAAAAATATTATTTTAAACATAGGTATAGACGTTTTAAGAGATTCGCGATTTATACTCATGATTAATAAGTAGCGGGACTTATCGCGTAAGTTTTTATATAATAATGTTACCGTTATTAACCCGACATTTCGGCTACGTTGCAGGAGCTATGGTCACGGGCAGATCGATGATGTGTGCATGAGTCTGCCGTGACCATGGCTGCTGCAACGTAGCCGAATTATTTATCTAAATGTTCATGTGAATATGGTTGTAAATAAAAATAAAAAATATTTCATATATTATTAACAGCCTTTCAGAAAATATAAATGTCGTTTATACACGAGCATATAATATTAACTGTTAATTTTACGTCCATATATGATTACGATAATAAAGTTATTGTGTTGTATTTCATGGTTCATTAGATTTGCGCAAATGATTGATTACGTATTTACTCACTCCATAAAATCGTATGCCGTCGTTATTTACTTGCTACAATCGTTAATAATAAATATAGTATATAATAACTAAGTTTGTTGATCAGTTCTAGTGATAACTGTCTTTGTTCCGAGTGTTTCGACTCTATCGACATTTACTAATACTCCTTAAAACTATTCAGAACCTCGTAACTAATAGTATAATATTCTTGTATATGTGGCCTCTTAAACGCTGCTCGTGGAGTCCCGGCTTCGATTCCCAGCGGAGGCAAAATTATGAACTACGCTTTCTCCGGTTTTCCAGACAAGTCGTTGATTATACGTATGTATGTATATTTACGAGTATATTATTATAATATATTTGTTAATTTTACCTAGACTAGTTCCTTAACACCAGTCATAAGTCAACTTATAGGAGATTATATTATACAGGACAAGGCAGACCCGTCGCTCAAACATATATAAATAAAGTCTAAAAAGACCGCGTGCATAGTATCTGGCCTGCGTATTTCAAAATTCCATATTCGAGTTAGTATTTGAGCAATTTGTAGAACTAATAATTAAGCGAATGTGAGTATTCGTATATGTGTACTTTAAATAATTATTTTCTCATGCTCCTTTCGTTAGATTATAGCAAATGTTCATGTTTTGAGAAGACGAAATTTACTTACAAAGGAGTTGAACACACGAATCACACAGGTCAAACATGTGCTTGAGACATTTATTAAACTGTATTTAAAGACACGGTACACATTTATCGTATTTCTAAATGACCGATCCCTTTTATTACTCTCTTATTCTACATAACTTTTGGAATGCTCCTTTACCTTTAGCACTATGAACTTGAATTAATTATATTTATATTAATTTAGGTAATATTTTGTTTTTACTAGTTTGTTAGATAGTAGTGTCCCAAACTATGATTTATTTCAAAATAATGTAATTTTTGCATAGAGTACATTACAGCTTCATCACGGTTTCAGTATTTTTCAGACACTAATTTAATCTACCGTGTCTATTCAGCCAAATTATTTATTTTTCTTTAACGTACGCCACCCTAAAAGGAAACCTTTCGGTAACGTACCAAATATGCGCCTGTAATTCCCATATCAATAAAAAAAAATTCTACATATACATAATATAAATATTATACATACATAAACACATTAATAAAAATAGTTGCATAAGAAGTAGCCATGTTTAAGTATAGTAAATACTCGATTTGATCTAATGAAATCACGTAACAGAAAGCGAAGTGATTATGTGATAAATAATAATTGTGAAACTTATTAATCTGCGAAGTAATCGTAATTAGCTCATCCGATTGCGGTGGGGAAAATAACATCGTATGAAATTGTTTACTTTATGATGTAACATAATACATACATACACATCATACCTGATTTCCTGTAGAGGGGTAGGCAGAGATCACGGATCTCCATTTGTCCCGATCCTGACAGATTACTTTCGCTTTTTGACACTCATACACCTTCCCATACACACTCGGTGGTTATAGGTACTTCTAACGTCACTCTTTTTCAATATAGCGTCTATCTGACTGTCCTATGTCTTATTGGACCAGCCTATTATGTTAACACTTGATAAATACGAGGGTGGTTATTTGTACGCAGGGAAGAGAGAATCTTAAAGATTGTCTTTAGTGATTTCTGCTTTAATTATCGAAGATCTTTTTTCTGTATTCATACGAGTGTGAGTGAATGTGTCTAGTATATTTATATACATAACTAAATTTATTTTTATTGTATCTCAATGTAAGGGCTCTGAATAAAATAAAATCCCAAGTAAGTGTTATAGGTATTTAATTGTAAACCTTATAATTATAGTTTATCAAAATATCACAATGATGTATTCCCTAAACAATTATCCTGGAATAAATATATAGGTATGATATATTCATTTAAATCAAACGTTAGGATTTATCTACACTTGTATTTTTTAATCATTGTACTTCGGAGCGTGTTTGTAATACCAATTTATTGATAATGCATACAACAACTGTCAAACAAAGAATGATGTCATACACATAAAATAATCATCGAAGTTTATAAGGCGCTATTGTTAAAAAGCAATGAACAAGATAATTTATAAATTTATTGTATTTTAAAACTAACACATTGTTGGAAATTTCAGTACAAATGAATTTCATATTAGTTATAAGTCATCGAAATTGAATGAAAAACACGTAACATTTTTGGTGACAACAATTTTCTTTACAAAATTATATTTATTTCCTGATTAAAGTGAATATCGGAAGAATATTATTCATGGAATTTTCATTGCAATAGTCGTAATGTGGATAAGACTGCTAAGTCCTAGTGAAGTACAAAATTAAATAAAAAATACTTAAGCTAAATAATTTATTCCTTTATGTCGTATAAATATGTTATAACACATATTTGTCTGCAACTATGCCAGCATTGTCAAGAATAAACAGATCAACTGCAATACTTACCTACTTACTATTATAAGTACGTTTGAAAATGGAACGACTGTCGTCATGACACCAAATGTGGTATAAATTACAAATTTAAACAAGTACAAAACATTCTAATGTAAATTAAGTCACTGGATTTTACCGAGAATTATTTTGGAACTTCTAACTTTTTTCATATCATATTTATTGTCCAACTACATACACACTTATAATCGGCAAGGAAATATTATTTAATAAATAAATGTCTCACGAACACCACATTATTACTACTAATACTTATTGAACAACTCCGTCAAAATGATCGTTGTAAATATTTCCGTAGAACTTTTAGGAACATGGAAACATTTACAACTGCCTTTACGTACTTATTCCTAACTTATCATAATCACCCGCCTTTCCTTTGCATTATTTACAGTAGGGAGGGGTAACTTTATAAAGACATAACTTATAACAAAACTAATTTGTTGCTATCACCAAGAAACATTTAAATTCTAATGCTCTATTTGTATACTTCACATCATTAATCCTAGAATTGATTATTTATACTTTACAATTAATTTTTGATCTTCTCCGCCCTTGAGCGTCGTCGGAATCACATACATTTAATTTGGAATTCTTTAGTACTCTCTCTAAGTAGGTTATATCGTGTATTTACAATGTTTGCCTAGATCCTTTGCCTGTCGCTCATCTCTTGTTCAACCTGTACCAAAGAGCTCCACAAGTAAGAAGATGCATCAGCACTGTTGTGGTGATGACTATTGCCATGTTTTCGCCAACGTCAATATATTCCATGTCCATTTCGGTCAGGAATTTGCTCGGAGTTTTGTAATGGCAATAATCTGGAATAGAAATAAATCGTGGATTAGTTGACGGCTTAAGATTTGACATTTTAGACTCTTGAGGTATAATATTTATAATTAGGCATTTTTTTATTAGTAAAGAGCAAGTTTTCTCGGATTCACTGCTCGTGTATGAGATGTGTTTTTATAACAGATAATAAGTCAATATGTAAGTGAATGTGTTGGTAAAAATAGATGTCGGATTATGTATAATCCAGGAGAAACGACAAAGAAATTAAACGTTTTTGCTGGACACAACTAATAACATGAAATACTGAAAGTATAACTACTACTAGACAGACATTAGCTGAAACGCCAGTCTTCCCGCGACCACGGCCTATGTAACTGGGTCGAAAGGGCGGCTAAAATAAAGGTATTTATATCTTTATTAATTTATCGTGAAACGACCCGATCTCACATAGTAAATAAAATGAGTATAAATCGCGAGTGTTTGAAAATAACTATACTGAAAGTAAGCAAGTACTGAAATTACAAAAACGTAGGTAACATAGTTGTACTCACCTTTATTGCAATGTATCTTAGTTCTGTTGAACCCATAGACCGAGTGCACAGCTATGTGGAATCCCGCTCTGAAGTACGAGATGTGGTGCAGCCACTTGAAGTAGAACGGTGTGTCGGACAGCGCAAGGCAGAAGCCAAATATTGAGAATAGACACGCTAGCACTGGCCCCACGAACACGGCAATCTGTAAAAGAAATAATAAACTGTTATAATATGAACGCACAATAATAGAAATGTCTATAGACTGGATTTATTCTTGTTATGCAAGTACCCGGGGAAATTACGAGTATATTCACGTCCTTTCTCGGTGTAGCAAAATATTATAGAGATGGTGACTACAATTATAGGTACATTGGTGACCTATTACTAGCTCACCGCCGAAGATATTCCATTTCCCTATTAAACTCCTACTACATGGCCGGTAGTATAGTAAATCCATTGCATTTTTAATTTTTTTTATTTTATAAGTTATGCGTTAACATGATCTTGTGAAGTTCTAAAAACTCTTGAAAAATTTTTTCCAATTCTATAAAGTCGCTCACTTCGAGATAAAAGAACTTAACTATGTATGTACATACATATTATGTTGTCTATAATCTTACCTTAGTAGGAGTAGTCGATCCAATGAAGTATCCCCAGGCTTGAGCGCAGAGGGAGGTGGCGACTATGGTGGCAAGGAAGAGAGTGGCTCGCGTCGGCTCCAAAGGGTTATCCGTCAGCCAATAGGACAGTACCACGTAGGACACGCACGATATCATCTAAAATAAAATAAACCTGTTAATACACTGCTTTGAGCAATATTGGATTTTTAAGATGATGGAATGTCTATATACGGCGATATAGTTCACTACCTATCAATCAAGTGAAACGCGGGCTTCGAGTGGCCCATACATAACATGCCTTCGAAATTTCGGAGATGGGCACTCAAGCCTCTGACTACCCCGCTATAATAAAAAAGGGAGTGTATGCACAAGTCGTGAAGCGTATGTTTATGTATGTATGTATGAATGTGTATACTTTATTAGACAACCAAATTTGTATGTAATCATTAACAGTCTTTCTATACTGGAGTATCCTCTCCTCTTTTATAAGGAAGTAGTGGTATATTTTATAAAAGTTTATTATGTATTTTTGGAGGTGTACCTATAAATGTTAATGATGCAGAAATGATACGTCGGGATCAAAACAAATCTCAAATCTCTCCCTCAGTAGAGATTTTGGCATGTAGTGTATGTTTGTCAATTACACCCTGATATAATAAGAATACGTCCACTTTTACAGAAGTGCTGTAAGTACTTGAAAATTACAAACCTGAAACGGGAGTTCTACTGCAAGTATCGATACTATATACGGGCCTAGATTATACCATCGATTAAAGTGTTCTGCTCGTAATATGTCCATTTCAAGTGGAACTGTAAAAAGAAAAATATAATTAGTCCTCAAATTAGTAAATCTGACATTTGATTGTATATAATAGATTTTGTACATAATGGATTTAGCAATTGCATAAGAAGACCGAACTTTTTAAGTTCCGGTTTTTTTTTATTTCTGGCCTAATTTGTCATTTCGCTTGCTAATCATATGTAAAAAATACATAAAAAATGCTTACTTTAACCATAAATTTTAACTTTTATTTTTCAGGAATCGTATTTTACGCTTTTCAGAAAGTATTACTTAAAGATATATACTATAATCTAACAAATCCACGTAAATAAACTTACACGACAAAGTAACGGACATTTTCCCCGTGTAAACAACCAGAAGCATGGATCCGTATAAGTAGACGTAGTTTCCCAGGACGCTGCTGGCTTCACTCCCGACGCCCAGGTAAAGGTACCCGAAGAGAAGAGCTATCACCACGTGGGCTGACACTCTGTACATGAAGAGAGACTGAAAGGAAGAGAAGATTAATCAGTTTTATATAATAGTATAGGAGAACGTATGAGAATGTCGAAACGTTGGGCAAAATAAAGGTAATCAGGTATCTTTGTTAATTTATCGTGATATGACCCGGCCTCTCATAGTATATATATATATAATGAGTATAAATCGCGAGTGTTTAAAAAAAACTATTAATTAGTTTACCGTGAAAAAAGGTCGTGAGACATATTTGTTCGTTAGTTACATGCATGGCTCTTATGTGAAAGGTTAGTCAAGATTACATATATTATGAGAAAATGGCTTTTAAATGTGTGGCTTGCAAATGTCCTTAACTCTGAGCCAAATTAGATGTTACTGTAGAGATCAAAGTAACATATAGGCTAAATGATGGAATATTTGAAATGTAATGATTATTTTCAAAACTGTCTTTATCGTTACAAGTGATAGGGTTATAAAAACATACATTCTATGTACGAATTCACATCAATAAGTATCAACTCTAAGAGTTGTTATCTGTATACTGAAAATTTATGAAGTATTTCATAAAACTTACGTAATTTCTACTAGTCATTAAATAATTCCGGTATAAAAGGATCCATGTTTGCCGGAACAGTCCAGATTGTCTATACATATTCTTCTTATAATTTTTTCTATGCTTTGATTCACTCATCAAAGACTTCAACGGAGTTGGCCTCAAGTCAAACGCCATATCTGAGAAAAAGAACATGTTTATTAGTTTAAGAGAAGTTGGAACATACACTATTTTAACTTAATTGTACCAATTTGACATAACTCTCACTGGCACTGGGCAAAAAATCCTGAAAGCCGGAGTTTCTTGTTGGTTCTTCTCCGAGCCAGGGCTTCCTAACCAACGGTAGAATATCAATGTAAGAGACAACCAGTGTCAGGCAAATGTTTTGACTTTCAATGAATGTACTGTACATGTACTTATGTTGAATAAAAACATTTGACTTTGACTTTTGACTTTATTTGACTTTAAGTTTTAGATTAGTTGGATAATCTGATAAAGAGTGACTTTCCTGATGCAATACACGTGCTAATACGAACATCTGATTGATACAGATAATAGGGCTCACTATCGCAATACCTTTGCCCAATAACGTTTATGCACACTCATATACATATCAATTTCTATCTATAACTTTTTAGATGATTATGGGATGGTTTACTTTAACATAACATTACGTAATATGGAAATTTAGGAACTGTTTGTTTGCTAAATACTAATAGGTTACCTTTACACCTTTTCTTAGTACTCGAAATAGATGAAAGAAACTATTTGTGGTCAGTTAAATGTCTTGTTGTTTCTTTTACGAATAAATCGATAATTAATCACATAATGGTCATAGATAGCAATTTAATTCCATATTCAATCATGAC
Organism: Leucoptera coffeella; assembly: GCA_030578115.1. Classification (NCBI taxonomy): domain Eukaryota; kingdom Metazoa; phylum Arthropoda; class Insecta; order Lepidoptera; family Lyonetiidae; genus Leucoptera; species Leucoptera coffeella. Next base: position 33,253 of record JAMBLF010000374.1, read on the forward strand.
GAACCCAATATAATGTTATTCTAATAGCTATCTGTTATTGTTTTTTTATTAAATTTACGTAAACAAAGATAAGCGATGCGTCGACAGATACTAATCACTGGATAATGATTATAGTGATAAAGATTAGCGAATATCATTATATATCATTGTCACCGATTTACACGTGATTAAAATACAATTATATTATTTATGTTTGACTAGTCAACTTGGTTGCTGACTAGCTAGAACCTAAAACCCCGCGGGTTATATGAGACCATAAATCAACCTCTTTCAAATACACTGGACGCTAACTCGAACCTCTTAACTACCCCACAACGTAAATAAAAAAAAAGACAAACGCATTCACGACCATTAACCCTTGCGGGGTAGCCAGAGGTTCAGGTTTCCATCATCGCAATTGCGAAGGTAGTAATTCTATGGACACCTCGAACCCACGTGTTGACCAGATAGTCAGTACTCAATGTGACAGGTGGTAAGCCATGTCGCCATTTACAAGCACTAACTATTACCTGTTTGGGGAAATGTATCTTAATATGTAAATTAATATTTAAACAACATACCTGTCGGTGCAGTAAGGGCTGGTATTGTAGGTACGTTTTGCTGCCAATCGTTACCCGCACTAAGGTCTGGCTTGAACTGTTTCATCACCTGCGCAGCCTTTACCAGGTCAACACCGTATTCTCCTGACGCCACTTCCATCACTGGAATAATGAAAAATACATAAAAATAAGTACATGAAAATATCAACTGGTAACTAATTATATATAATATAGATAGTACACACGTATACAATATACTCGTATCCCTATAAATATTTCTGTATTCAGTTAACAGTTTCGAATATGCTGGCCCCAGATTTGAATAAAATTTTCTTTCCGGTATGTTTCTCTGTATATTTTGTCCATAAGCTAGTAGCCATTACTAATCCTATTCTATGTTTCTGACAATATGTCATATAAATATAAGTACGCGCACGACAATGTCAAAAACATACGTTCTGTATACGATTTATTACGGTTAGGAAGATTTCCATTTTATTTTGGTATATCCTTATTAACTATGTCCACTACATAAACAACCATAAATCTGCGAGATATAACTACGTTATTCTATGAATGATATTTTCTTTATTATCTTTCATAACAGTTGATTGTTATGATTGATTATCTTCTGAGAAAGCAGAGTTGTTATTCAATGATGTAACAGTATGTCTAAGATTCATGCTTGAGTATCATGACGTGTACGCTAGATGCATAAAAGAGCATTGCTCTTATTATTTAATTAACCAAGTCTAAGCTACTAGTAAACAGGGTCACAAGTTGGAGATAATAAATACACGGAAACATCGCTAATGGGTATTAAACTTTATACTTATTTATAATGATGCCTTTAGCTTACAGTTACGACATGTTTTAAAAGAAATTTATGAACGGGTCTCAGATGCTATTTAAAACTTTGATTGTGACATTGCATCTATTAGTTACATAATGATATTAAGAAGGTGATTAAAATAGCTTTTCTTAAGCAACAACACATCACTAGACATCAATTTATGTAATCGTATAGGATTTTTTTTGTAAACTTCAATCGTTTTTTTCTTATCAGAATACGAGTATCGAGGATATAAATTTATATCTGGAAAAATTATGTAAGTACAAGCTTCATAAAATATTATCTACTTTTTATCGGTTTTTTTTTAGTAGGTACATACAACGATATTTACATCGATTAAACCCAACTATAGCTTCTAACTAAAGAAGATGAATATAAATAGCGTTCGTATTTTATTATAATTATAATTGAATTATGTTATAATATTAAGTAATAGAGAAAATCACCTTAGATGTACTGAAATGACAATTCAATACATATAATAACATGAAACATTCAATCAAGTGACGAAACACTTTTCCCATTATTTGCTTAAACTATGGCATTAAATTTAATAGACAAGACAGTATATTACCACATCAATTGACATACTTATTAGGAAACAAATGATTGTCAAAAATTATGTAGGTAAACCGATGTTAGTTTTTGTTTTTACTCGTAAAATGAATGATTGTTCAATGTACTTAATAATATACAGAGATGATTTACTTGTAAAACGAAAGATCGTTCAATAATAATAATACACAGAAATAATAATACACAAAGACGAAAAAAAATATTCAAAATGGGAATTATATTATCAAACAATAACAAATTGTTGCAACAAGTGATTATCATAGTCATCCTTTCCTGTGATTCACGTTCTTGGCTTTGTGTGTATGACGCACATACCACTGATATGGAATATCCGAAAGTATTTAAACATGTAAATAATGATAAAATAGACAAAGGTCCTATTCACACATGTATACTTGTCGTATAATATGTAAAAGGTTTGTAGAATATTATGTATAGATTATATCAGTAATAAAATATTTTTTTTAGGACTTTGTTACTTATTATTTCTAATTATTATTGTTGTATTTCATTAATTGATTAACTTAACCTATTATTATATAATTAGTTTCAGTATCGTTTTGGGTACGAACCTGTAAGGATTAAAAAAAAAATTAAATAATATTTTTCTCCATACCAGGTAATACATTTGCAATGCGCATGCTTTATCAATCTGTTCCGACATAATACAGGACTATAAATATTCATCTCACATTGAACTTCTCACAATATTGCTTCAGATAACCGGGCTGACCTCATAAATCATTTAGAAGACTGAGCCCTTGAATCCAGCACGTAGAGTCAAAACTAAGAGCAACAGAATTTAGTATTTTGATTACATGTATTAAGATAATCTCCAAGGTCACCCAACACGTGACTCCTTGAGATTCTGTATATGGTTTTTCATGTCAGAGATTCCTTATCAAATTTGAAGTAAATAAAGCCTAACTAGCTTCTAGTTTGCGGTACATCAGTAGCATACATAATTAATGGTTTTTATAATCTTGAAATGAAAGGAAAATTACGAACAGATACTTTATGATCGTTAACCCTTTCAGGATAGGATTCTTTGATCACTCGATGTCCACGTTTCTTTAGAACGATAGCCACATGTATTTAACAAACAGGTGGTTAGTACATCGCCGTTTACAGATAAACTGCTCAATAAGTAGCGACAGTAATTAGAAGATTCCTTATCATGTTTTCCTGTGAATTAAATATTATACATATGTAAGTATGTTAAAGATTGTTATGTATGATCCATAGAATTTTGGAGAAGGATAAATTTTTATTTTATTTTATTATATTATAAAAGCATATATTATTGAGTTTTATGTACCTATTAGCAATTAACGAATTTCTTAACCTATACGCAGCAATAAATTAATGTTCATCTATGTAGTTGCAATCAGACTTGTTTGATTTATTAACTTTTCTGTTTATATTAACAGTTCAATGTATAGTGAGTCCAACATCATCGTTCCTTAATCTAGTGACAATGTCTAAAGAGTATCTGTTTCATATCGTAGGTTAAACACGTTCCTTCGAATAGTTAGTATTTAATATCTTTAATACCTATGTACTCATCTTTGCGAAATGTATAATCATGTTTATCTATACAAAATCTGGCATAATGTTACTGATAAAGATATGTAAAAAAAATATTCCGAATTAGGACCATACTAGAGCTTTTAAATTATTTATAATACTTATTTTGAGTGATGCAAATTTATTATATTATTAAATTATAATGATAATTGTTTATACATGTATTACATATACATGTAAAGGAAATACCGACACTAGTAGAGACATACTGTCAATCATATTTGTAGATATCACGAGGTAGGAAATTCCATACAAGCCAATGTTAGTATATTTCCATACATTAGTATAAAAACAATGGAAAACGAAGTAACACGTCACCTTTGACATTGTCCTAATTTGAATAACTTGTATACAACTAATTCTTTATTGTAATATATTGGAAACCTAGGAAATATCGATAAGATCGTTTCGTACAATTAATTAGATTAATAAATAATGTCACATGCATTTAAGCAATAGACTACTTTTTGTATAGTTATTAGAACTACAACACGTCTTAAGAAATAGGAAGATTCACACTCAAGACATAGTCTATTGATAAATCAGAATCAGACAGATCCCTTAAATTCACTAATTACACCTAACTATTATATCTATGACAGGACTTACACATCCCTTAACAGTAATTACACCTAATCATTATATTGGCCGACTGAAAGCAGTTAAGGGCTCAAATCCCGAAACCCTAATACGTAAATAATAAGTCAAACTGAAGAACTAACAAATAATCAGCTGTAAGTATTGTATACAAGTGAACTATCCCGCTAGGATTAATTATTCCGAAAGTGGTTAACCCTTTGCTCTTTAATGTTTTTAATAGAATCGCGAGTGAACTATTCGGCTAGGATTAATTGTTCTGAAAGTGGTTAACTTTTTGCTAAATAATACTTGAACTTACCTGAGAGAATCGTGATATTTAGTCATTTTACAAAAAACTTTTTTATTATTAAGAAACATCGAATGGCGAAGGTAATACTTTGTTTTTAAATTAACCGCGATAATCCCGTTTTATTCTAAAGTGATTGTCTTCGTATATAACAGTGGTAATACTCACAAAAATCAGCTGGATTGTGGTAGGCAGGGCAAGTGAGACCAGCACTGTTTAAAGACGGCAGCAAATGAGCTCTAGGTCCACTATACAAGGTTCTTCCATCAGCTAAACAGTACACGGAGTCAATCTTCTCAAACAGTAATGCTGAGGGTTGGTGGATCGTAGCCACGATAGTTCTGCCTCCTCTGGCCAAACTGTTTAATAAGGCTATCAATGATGCTGAAGACGATGAGTCTAGGCCACTGGAAAAGATAAAAAAAATATTACGTCACAATAGAAATAGTCACAGATCATATGATACTATGCTATGGTATGCATATCGTTTAGCAGGTGTACCTTAACTTATCTTACAATCTAGTACAGGTGTTGAATTTTAAATGAATGAGAGATTGAAAGATAAATAAAGTTAGCCAAATATTAGTTCTGTGTAATTTTTTATCATCCGCAAAAGTTTTGAATAACGGGAGTATGTGTGTATGTATATTTAACAAACAGGTCTTTCGTTATTCTTGACACCTACTTATATTATTAGTGTTAGTTGCGGATATTTGAATATCCTTAAAATTAAAATCAGACGGAAACAATAAGCCTGATACTCTAATGAAACATACGTCATCGTTACTGTTCAAACTAATAACAATTACTGCGTCCATCCAACCGAAAAATAGAACCAGGCTAGTAGGAAAACTTAACTTCATTGAAGTTGGCAATATGGAAAAACCTAGAAGCTTCCGTACCCCACGTATGGATTAGTGGAAAATTATGTCATAGTTATCGTAATGGGTTATTCAGGTTCAATTAGATATGGATAAAGATAGTGTGTATGTTTGTGGTGAACGATGTTGACTGAGATGTATATTATTGAAGTACCATTCTTAAATATAATAGATGCGCTTCTTAGATAATTAGTTGTACATTAGTTGAGCTATTTCAATAACAGTAGCGTTTAAGAAATGTCTTTCAATAAACAATACATTGACATTCATAATAATCCTTGTAATTGGTTTCAATTTTAGGAAAATTGGCCCATTCGTTACGTACTCGTACGCTGCGTTATTAATTTACTTCACTTCTTCGACGGTGCAGATGTTTAATGATAGTTTTATTGAAAAACATTTCTTAAACGCTACTGTTATTGAAATAGCTCAATAAAGTACAACTAATTATCTTAGAAGTGCATCCATTATATTTAAGAATCTATCATGCAAAACGGTAAACATCTGCACCGTCGAAGAAGTGAAGTAAATTAATAACGCAGCGTACGAGTACGTAACGAATGGGCCAATTTTCCTAAAATTGAAACCAATTACAAGGATTATTATGAATGTCAATGTATCAGCGATTAATAAGATTATATTGTTTTCCTATCACTTAAAAACTAATAGGCATGGTGTGTGCGTAATACTTGATGAGTGTCGCAAAGCTTAAGCTAAATTCAAATCTCATATTATTCTATTTCTAATTACACTTACGTAGTAGGTTCATCTAAGAACATCAAGGAGGGATCCGAAAGGAGTTCCAGGGCCACTGCCAGCCTCCTTTTCTGCCCTCCGGAGAGGTCCCGACTCACAGTTTGGGCAGTTCCACTAAGGCCTAATAAGGCAAGAATTTCACGCACCTGTCAAAGAAAGTGAAAGTATGAGAAACACGTAATGGCTATTGTGAGAGGAGGTACAGTTGATTTAGCATAGTTGACAGCTTGTGGTTACGTAAAATTTATTACTCTTTCAGCTAACTTTAAATTGTTATTGTTGTTTAGTGGGTAGTGATCAACATTATCTGCGTTTTCAAAATTATTATATGAACATTTTCCGTAATTGTGATTGCGAATGACACGAGGGAAAATCCTCATGAAGAAAGCTGCCTGTTCTTCTGCAATATAGTATAGGCATTACACGGGGAAATTTAACAGCTCTTGTCATGTTGGGTGGTAGCAGTTAGGTGTTAAATGGTTTTTAGAGACTACCTACGTAGATAAAACAGTAGTAACTCTAGTGACTGACTATCGCAAAAGGGTTCATGTAATATGATCAACCGTTCCTTATAAGATACATTTAATATATAAGTAGTTAGGTTAAGGGTGAATGGAATAATCAGGACCAGTTAAATGCTACTGGCGTTATGTAAACATGATTATTTCCAATATTACATAATCTATGTTATCAACGAGAACAACAGAGGTAGATGCGGAACATAACTAATTAGAAGGAAAACATAATTGCTTCTGCATTTAATTACATTCATCCTTTTTAACCGCTCTTATGTAATAAATGTATAATGACGTAAATTATACTTTAATCTAGCGATAAAAACTGATTCGACTGTAAAATTTTTGCTGATTTGAATATACGAGTATGATTCATCATTATTATAATCGTCGTATATGCAATAACTTATTTTTGTAACTAAGTGATTTTGTCTTTGTAATCAATAAGCATAAAATGATATTTGAAACGAAAAAAATATGTCATACCTAAGTATATTTATATTTAGAAGCTAGATTTAACACTATTTATCTAAGAAGTAGAAAGTACCTACTTACTTAGTGAAGTAACCGTGTCACTAATGGATTAATTAATTAAAAAACCAACAAATTTGCCAAATATAAACATTACACAAATCCCTAATGGATATACAGAACAAACAAAGTCTCAGGGCCGTCTATTACTATATGCCAGGAAGAAAAAGATATAAACATTCACGACGAACACCCAAGCAGGATAATCAGAGGTACAAGTGTAAATTTAATTAAAAACGGTGAGGGAAAACATCGTGAGGAAACCTGCCTATCCCTCAGGATAGGTAATAGTCAGTGCCTATATACGGCGATACGGTTCACTTCCTATCACGTTGGGTGCTGTCTATTTAGTGATACGCGAGCTTCGAATGACCCATACCTAACATGCCTCCGAAATTTTTGGAGATGGGCATTCAAGCCTCTGACTACCCCGCCATAATAAAAAAGGGAGTATGTATACACAAGTCGTGAAGCGTATGTATGTTGTAAAACAGAGTTGACAATCAGCACCTAATGTGACAGGTGGTAAATCGTGTCGCTATTTATAAGCACTGCCTACCTATTCTCTTGGATAATTATGTTTCCTCTTGCTGATTTACCTCACTTTATTTCTGTAGAAAGTAGCTGGCTGCTCTTTTCAAGTCCCAGACTTGCGAAAGTACAAACAATCGTTGCAAACATTAGAAAGTCAGTGTACACATCAGTTCAGTACCCTCATAAAAAGGTTTCGCACAGACATATGTGTCATGTTTTAATCATTCATACCATGTTCATACGAAGTTATTTTCGTAAAATCGGCATTCCGCCATAAATTCTGAACATTCATACATAAACATGCATGTTCTTTAACCCTTTCGAGCTGGACAGATTATAAAAGACATATCTCGTGAACAAAACTATAGGGGTCATAATAACATTAATATAAAATATTAGTAGCCCATCGCTTATAGATTTCATTTACCGCGAGCCCTTTAGTCGTTTCCTATGAAATACGTGACGTATTTAAGTCCCAGTCAGACAAGGGTCAAAATGCTATTATTTTGAATACCAATAAGTATCCTAAAAATATAGTTCAACTCTTGCCCAATAATCGATTTTACCTGCGTCATACATAATGATGAAATATTTTGAGTAAAAATACGCGGATGTATTTGTAGTCACTTTTTGTATGGTAATCCTAGTCATTGTTTTATATTTTAATGTTCCACTGAATATGCATTACTAAAATGTCCTACTTGTCTGTTTTTGTTTGTTATTACTCAAGATTCTTTTGTTTTGTTGGAACATACACGTGCTTGACAGTTGAAACGTGCTAAGATTAGATCGAAGCGACGTATTCGTTACTAAAAAAGGTTATACTGTAGGTACATTTCGTAATTAACTCAAATAGACTGGTAACCTGTACCTTTCAATATTTGTATCATCGCTAGCCCTAATAATGAATGATTAAATTGAGCAAGGGTGATTATGAAAAGGGTAAAAATGTATATAAATATCCTATGTATATAAAATGTATATAATTGTTATTTAGTCATATTTAGGATAGTGTTTGTACAGATTTCTGATGCACGTAGTGTGAAGAACAAAAGAGCATACTAAGAAAGATAATGAGTGAATCAGGCAGTAGAGATTTGTCAGGATTGTTGAAGGTGGCGATCGAAAGTCTGCCTTTGCTGTTCGGGACGAAAAAGCGTGAACGCATGATAATGGAATATAAATATTTATATTTGGACACTATTACACCAATTGAACTAGCCCCTTGGAAGTACATTTAAAGCTTGTGTGAAGGGTACTAGTCAACGTATATTTAAGAAATACTATATATAGATATATACATATATAGCATATATATTCATCGACCAGACTGGAAAACAGTAGAAAAGCGTAGTTCTTAACTCTGCCTCCACCGGGAATCGAACCCGGGACCTCACGATTAGCGTTAAGGCAGCTAACCGATCGCGTCACGGAGGTCGCCAATAATGAAGACCTACAAGAAGGTGATTGCGAAGGTTTTCTCGCTATATTGATTTCAAAAACGTAAACTGCCCTACCTAAGCGCAGACAAGTGTTTATAAGCAACGAATGTATAATTAGAACTGCAGTAGCCGTACAATTATAAGTTAATTCTCATTTGTCACATCCTTTTTATAGTGACTCGATGGAAAAGTTGCAATTATGTAGTTTGCAGGAAATATGCATTAATTAACAGTCACTGTAAAATTTGCATTTTTCTAGTACCATATAAGCCAAAAAAACTAATAAATTTTAACACATAAGATTAAACGAAAAAATCAATTATAATTAGAACATTTATGATAAAAAGTATTCAAATTAAGTTTCTTCTTCGCAATAAAGGAGCAACGTTGTATAAATTTAGGATGAATTGCAATATGATTTCTTAAAAAAAACAATTATGAAACGATATTTCTGTAAGAAGGTATTAAAATAGCTAAATGCATAAATGAAATTTGTGAACTTTATTGTACTATGGCGAGTGCAAATGCCTACAAAACCAGCCATTAATAAGAGTTTTTTCTATGAATATTTATATAGAAGAACAACATAAGCAGTTATTTTTACGGTGTTTTTAATTTAATACGGACATAAAATGTATATAAATAACTTTTTACAATCATTGGTATTACATAATGATCCCAAAATAAAGTTATAAATTATAATAACATAACTATAATGGACGACACTTTTGAGATTCATAATGCCATAAAAGCTATTTGCATACCCACGGCAATAGAAACTGCAACTACGAAGAATCTCTGCCTATCCCTCTACAGGGAATCAAGCGTGATGTATGTATGTAATGTTAAATAGTTTTTATGCAGATGCGTTGTTCAGTTGATACTAATACCAGATTCAAGTACAAGGACTCATCAAGGCTTATTTGAAGCAATTTAAATCTAAGACAATACCCTTAGACATCGTGAATATAATTGTAATAAATCTAATAAGATACAGTAATTACGAGTCTACTTATGACATACGCATATCTACAAAAGCGGAAACGATAACCGTATTCCAGAATAAACAAAATCAACATTACATCAAAAGCAATGTCATTTGACCTATGTAACTCGGGTGTGTTAATCCGATGTTATTAAACTCGTATCTAGTTATTCTAGATAGATATTCTCGAAGGAAGTCGAGTACTTGCCCTTTGATGAATGTTTCGAAATCGCGGTATAGAACCTAACTATACAGTAATTTGGAAGAAACACCTTTCAATTTGCTAGTTCCTTCCAATTCTGTCGCAATCCAAGGTGATTCGAGTAAGTTCATCAAATGCGCACCGAACAGGTTTTTTCAACCGGCAAAGGGCTTGAATTTAATGAGGGTGACTAAGTTGATCTTGTTACGCTTTATACATAAAGTCGTAACCTACTGCTTATATTAATATATTTATGTACTGGTTTGAGATAGGAGGAATGTCCGTCTCACTAATTAGTAATTATATTCTCCTAATTAGTATATATACATACAGGTCACGTCTCCAACTCTTCATTATCTCTATCGTAAAACTTATATTCTTCAACCTATGTGTCTAACGTATGTAGTTTTGCATACTCTGCTACGTAGCCACTCTCAAAAACTCTCTTGTCTCGCTACTAGTAAAACTAATATTACTAAACAGTTATGTGTAATATACGTAAACATCTAAATTCTTCTTCTGAAAGTTATTATATTCTGCGGTAGTTAAAATGTTTGTTAGGTATTAAAAGCGTACCTTTTCTTTTCTCTCAGTACTGCTGAAATCGGCAAGCTTCAGTGCTGCGGCGAGAGACATGGCTTCGATCACCGTCAGATGAGGTCGGATGTCATCCTGTTGACGGATGTACCTGGCGCCCCCTCGACCAGCTGACTGGGATGCGCAGGAGCACACGTCGTTCACCAGAATCTCTCCATCAGCACCACGGGTTCTGGTGGAAAATGAATCAAGAGTTTAGGAACTGTTTGAAGAAAATACGACGAAATAATTAGATTTGATAAAACGGAATCAGTAGATAAGGACTGTTGGTCTTAGGTCTTTAGAATTATTATCGGAGTTGAGATGTCATAATATAGATGTAGCAAAATACCAGCGCAGAATCTATTCAATTCAATTTATTCACAGTCGTCGTCTAAGACATGAATGTGGCAACTAGGAACAAAATATTAATGCTCAATCTCAGTTATTTCAATTTATCAAGTCCTTAAGCAAAGTAAGAGATTTCTCGAAGGTGTAGAATTATCAAATTAATTTGCATATTTGTAAGCATTATTATCAATAATAATTACTATAAGTAAGTGGAAAATAAATGAAATGGGCGTTTACGATAAATAAGATTAATAAAATTGCTGTTTGTAATAAAATTATTGAAGTATGTTGTAAAAGTCTCACATCGTATAATGTATTGACGGTTGTAGTAGTCTGTAATTGTATGAGGAAACAACGCGTGGAGCTTGTTTATTTTTCTTTTCGAAGAAAGTGTCATTGACACTACCTTGAACTGCGAATATTAAAAGGCACAAGGAAACGTGCATCTTCGAACTTAATTAATAATAGCACTGTCATAAGTTCTTGCAATGCATACTTAAGTTCTCAAGGCAAAGGAATATTTTCACTCGCTACTATCTTCTGCAATTTTTTAAATCGCTTTCGTAATTGCGTAGAAATTAAGGATCGTCTTATCACTTCCGCAAGTAATTGTTAAAGAGAATACTTTCCTAGAGGCAAATAATCCTTTTGTCTAGAGAATTCTTTTTCTTCCTTATATGGAATGTATACTTTATAGTATAAATTCTTGAGTAAATTATAGTATAGGTTTTTTTATATGATTAATGATCACTTACGTATAACCAGCTAAAATGTTCAGTAATGTGGTTTTGCCTGCGCCTGACGGACCCATAATGGTAGTCAGCTCTCCAGGCTTGAAGCACCCATCGACTCCCTTCAATATTTTTCTGTGTTCTGGAAGAAATATAAATACAATTAAAAATGACAAAGTAATTACTAATTAATTATTATAGAATTGTTTGTAACGGATGTTTAACTTTGCAACCTATAAGTATGAGAGTATGATTTAAAGTTCTATAACGAATATTTTGATTGTTTAATGCATATAAAATAGTTGAAGATGTTACTGAGAGATTTTTCGTATTATTTAAAACTATAGGCAGTCTTTAAAAGCTTAAACCTACAGAATTACTTAAATTTCTGTATAACAGAGTAAACTACGGTAGGCTATACAACATTATATTCTACCACATTAAGATTATAAGTAGATTGAATAAAATTTGTGAATAGCATAGCAAAATATAGTAGCATATACAACATATATTACACGGCACGAAGAATATTGGTATATTCAACAATGATTTTCTCTCTGTACATCGCAACGTTAATTATATTGGTAAAAACGTTGTAATAGGTAAGTCATTAATGCGTGCATGCTGCGTGAAATATGAGAGAAAATTAACGAATTGTTGCAGGCGATATCTTCGTGTATAGTCTTTAACTAGTTTGATCTTTGTTCAGATGTTCACAGGGGTGTACGTGATGACAGCAGCGTAAGCAGTATTCCGAAAGCAATAATTATAATAACGCAAAAAGTAACATTTTTGTACGGTATTTATCCTGTAGTAAGCATAGTATTATATTGTCTGTGCCGTAGGTTATTATAGTAAGAAATGTTTAACGAGATATAGATTGACACTTTAATTTTATTTGTTGTGTAGTTACTCTTACAGAACCTTACATATCAAGAACTATAAAGCGTATTATTTTAAATATATGAGTTATTATTAGTCTTAATAAATATTATAAAACCCTTATCTAATTTAAACTAGACTTGTATCTTAATTAAGAAAACATGGCTACTTATTCATCATATTTGATAAGTTCACGGAAATTGGTAAGATATTAGATATTAGCAAGCATTTGTGTAGAAATTAATGAAAAACACTAGACTATTTATCATAATTTAAATGATAATATAATATTATCAATAGGTAAAAACAAAAAAATATTTTATCCTGGATAAAATAATGATTTGATATCCAAAAGACTTCATTACTTCAGGCCTAACATATAATTATTTTCTTACACAGTAATTTATGATAATATAACCAAATTGTTGATTCACAGACTTTAAGGATAGATCATATGAGTCATGACTCTTGACAAACATAAAATAAAAGTACTTACGGAATTTTATTTTATGTCTTTACAGAGCAACACCGATATGATTAGGTCGTCGGCACTATCACGTAAAAGACAATTACCTACTTACAGAAACATCGAACCGATTGACGTCAAATCGACTGTGCTCTGAATATTCAATGTGACAAAATCCATAAGTGTCAATTATTTTATAGCTACCAAACTAATGTCATAGCAACAAGAGATATTAGCTACAGGAAAAACTTATGATTGTTTAGAGTCTAGTATTAAATTAATCGATCTAGACATATGATATTCCCTAATTAACACTGCTTATCATTTTTCCTGCACTATGTGTATGAAGATTATGTATGTATGCATATATAAAGAATACTAACTTATGAAGTTATTACTGATAGACCGTACTCCCTAAATTTCTAGACCTAAAAAGAAACAACATTGTCATACACTACCAAAATGAATAAGAATGTGTTCAATGAACCTTTGTTTGAATTCCCGTACACTGTCCTTATGGAACATGACACCGTTGCGTATGAATCAATATTCCTAACCGATGAGTGTTTGTGCAGTTACTTTGTCAACACCTATGCAAATATTGAATTTCCCCGAACCTTAAATTTAGAACAAAAGCGGTACTTAGCCGATCGAACATCAAAACAATTCTGGTATCTAACTGTAATCTGACTTAGATAAATTGTAAAAACAATAATATTTTTCTGCTTCTGTATTTTGAACTATTTCCGTGGCGACCCTAATGTAATTACTTACAGCGTAACGCAAGTAATCAAAATTCTATTTTATGAATGGTTTTTGTATGTGTCCCGTGATGACCCTAATATAACTACATACAGCGGTAAATTTGCAAATAATCAAAATTCACGATACTCATCGAATGTGTTTCGCATAAAATCGATGTCGAATAAATCACTAACATGCGCGAGACCACATCCCTATCAGTTGGCATTACCCTTGAATCCTTATCGCGCATATTAACTAAAGGCTATTGCGTCTGCGGACTCATTGATTTAGATGAGAACTGTCGAAGGGGCAATAAATATGTCGCATCGAAAGATAAACGATGAATGACATGCTTAAGAATAAATGACTCCGTGTGAACGATGTCTAGTGAGACGAATTTGATACGTGCTTTGCTCTCGTTTATTTGAGGTTATACTTTCAAATGTTATAGTTTTTTTATACGTTAGGTAAGCGTATGATGTAAGGCAACAGACATCTATAGTAATTGTATTACATCGTGGAGTTAAGCTATGAAATTGGTGAAAATAATTAAGCTTGTACACTATTTCAAAACCCTATTTTGTAATAATTAAATATAGCATACATTTTGTACCACACTTGAAACAAAACACTGTAAGAAAAACAATTTAATAAAAAGTATGTGATAATATATTTTGTTTGCTTTTTATTTTAATTGTTTTTAATAACTCAAGTCCATTGATATACACGCACCAGCTTGATGAACTGCTAGTGTATTTAATAAATAATAATAATTAATAAAAAAAAATTAAATGTTAATATATTAAGTTCTTATTTAGTAATATGACCTACAAAGTTAAATTTCCAAGCAACAAACAAACGGAACACTACTTGGCTACAATAGTCACTTAGTTCTCATTCATAGCATGTATTGGCCATCAATAACGCGCCTCAATAGGTTAGTACGAAAACGTCATGATAAATGATCGTGTCATGGTTCATTAATCAAAGGATGAAACTCTATTTCCGGATAGCGGCGTTCACACCAGACTGAATTATTTTAATGACGGAATTTCTTTTTGTCGATGAATCAACGTGGCTTAAGGTCAATCTGTTTAACATATCTCCCGTATTGTTGTTCAGTCGTTGATGAGTAATCGTTTAAATTAAAAAAATAGTGTTTTATTTAAATGTTCATTTCTCTTATACGAGTACGATCGAGGTATTCACACTTCGTATTTATATATGAGCTATTCACACTTCGTTATCATAAACATATTGGCTGTATTACAGTAGACACTGTACATACACACAAATCACGCATTCCCTGTAGAGGGGTGGGCATAGATCACAAATCCCCATTTGTCACGATCCTGACAGATCACTTTCGCTTCATTGACACACCTCCCCATACATACTCGGCGGTATATACCTATATATATCATAGACATTGTATTGTATAATAATAGTAAATTCTTAACATTTTGAATTGAAATGCACATTTCTATAATTATTATTTAATTATTTATTATAATAAAAAATATATACGTTCATAATAAACTAGTAAAGTGGTGGCATATATCATTAGACGCATTAAAATTCTTGCGTAAAAGGATGAATCAGAAAATTAAATTAGTTAAGCCATTTTCATACTAATTAGCTAGATAACACCTACTTAAAGTTAACCAGAACAATATTGATGGTGTAACTTATTTTCATGGATTTGCTTGCTAATTTATAAAAATAGTGCCAAGGTTAATTTTGCATGCAAATTTATTTGGTGTATTCTTATCTATTGGCGTAACAGAGGCTTATCTCAATTTAACTCAATATTATATATATAACGTTTTGTAACTCGGCGTGCATAAATATATACAGTTCAAGGAATCCATAAAAAATATTTTGATGTAGACAACAAAATATATACAGATTCTCTACCATGTAGAAGTGAAATCGATTATTTCAGCTGATAACACGATAGCAAATATTCATCAAATTGAAACTGTTTTTAAAGTATGTATGTATGATCTCTTTCGGTTAGACACAAGAGCTATATTAATTCTTAGGTCTCTTTAAGTATTCGTATCGAAGATATGATGACATGACTTTGTTCCTCCTGTCGATATAGTATAGATTTGTCAATGACACCAGCGACCAATTTATTATGTAAAATACATATACTTAATTCCTGAGGCGTTAAAAGATAATTCAGTTTCAGTATACAAACAGGTCTGGTCTTTTAGTCATTAGTTCATTAAGTAATAAAAATAATAAATTTTACAATAATGTGCAGGTGAGTTAGCATATCTTAATTCTTATACTATTTCATTGATAACGATTGAGAATGTCTAAGAATTCTCGTGTGACATCAACCGGTTTAAAATACAAATTGTGACAATGTTAACCATGCATTTCCTTGTTAATACCCTAATAAGGCAAGTAAATAAGTTAAAAATGTTACCGAAATAACTTTAATATATTTATTTTGATGCTTACGTACATACATGCGTAAATGACGTTCTATTAAGGCCATTAAACGCTAAAAGCTTATCTTCTACGTAACTGGCTGATAAGAAGAAATATACATACGGAAGTAAATAGGGCTTGACGAGGTTATGTTTCATACCACGAAATAAACTACTAGGAATTCTGGAATGACATAGTAATTGCACACCACTGACTTGTTATTTTAACAAGTCTGTGTTGGGTACACATGTCACCAAATAGAAAAAAAAACATGTAAAATAATAACAACTACATTTTTGAGACAGCCTTTGTTACAATCTTCTTTTTATAATAGTATTGAAATATTCGCGCATTTAACTATAAACTATTTAGTGGTTACAATAATATATCTCACTAATTCAACTACCTATATTAAATGTCGCTGTAAAAAACAGATTACATTATATCTAATAAAATACCATAACAACAAGTACTCGTATTAGGAAATCAAACTTCTCTTCGCGTTGTTAAATAAGCATTACATCAATACAAATAAAAGAATGCCTTTGGTACTCGCATCTTAACGAAAGTGAAACGAAGAACTTTCTCCTTGTTGCGTCGCCAAACGTGCGCGGGACGTGACTGTTATACCGCGAACAAAGTCGGTCATTCGTTTTCTTTAACAATTACACTTGTAATAAAAGATTAATGTACGAGAATGATGATAATAATAATATTTGGACATCATTACACCAATTGAACTAGCCCCTTGGTAAATACATTTAAGACTTGTATTAAGGGTACTAGTCAACGTAAATTTAAGAAATATATACATATTATATATAGATGAATACATATATATACAATCAACGACCAGATTGGAAAGCAGAAGAAAAGCGTAGTTCTTAACTCTGCCTCCACCGGGAATCGAACCCAGGACCTCATGATTAGCGTTCAGGCGTCTAACCGATCGCGCCACGGAGGTCAAAATGATTTTTTATTAGTAAAGATTCCTTTGGATTTACATTCGTTTAATCTTGATATATCAGTGTTTATTTTATCTAGATACAATGAAGATATGTTTTATACACGCATTATTTATCTAGTAACAATGTAACAATGTTGATAGTGTACTTACAAATGTTTACATTTATGTCACTTAATCGCTTTCGGGGTCGACTGAACCTCGGATATATAATAACTAAGCAAATTGAAAGTTTCATTTATAGTATTAAGTGTGTATGGTTCCTTACTTGGCATTTGTATTCTAGTATAAAAAGGGAATAAGGGTAGTAACCCACACTGTTAATCACATCCATTAACAACGTCGATTTGAACAATAGACCCTTAGTAAGTTAATTTAACGTCTCATCGTATAATTGCGTGTCTTGATGGCAGGCCAGCCACTTTATATTAATATGAAAATAAGGTACAGTTTAACCTTTTGCGTTTGAAACAAACAAACTTTTTCTCACGGCCCTTTATGTAAGAATCGTGTACTTAATCGTTTGTTGAACGCTGCCACGTAATCTAATGAAAAAAGGGACAAAATATTGACGTTATTATAATGTTAAACGCAAGTCCGATAAAGATGCAACTATAGATTAAAACTCTCCGATTACCAAGAAGGGTTATGCAGAAATGATATTTACAACGTCAATGCCTTTCCACTTGGTGTGCTTATCGTAAATACTCGTCTAATTTACTCCTTCTCACAAGGAAGATGAATTAAACTACAAGCTTTAAAGTAAAGAAATAACAAAATGCAAATGTATACATTTTCTTTTGTTAAAGTTCGCGATTGGTCTATAACATTGCATTATTTAAACGTTAGTACGTTTGGACCGTAGAGTTCGTTCTGTAAACAAACCTTTATATCAACTTTATTAATTAATAGTGCACATCTACATTTGGCTTTTCCAGAAGCTTCTATCCCGGTCGAGTGAACCGGCCCACTATCACACGTTGGATTCTTTCGTAAAACTTAGGCGAAAAATGTGTTACAGTTAAGTGAAACAAGTCGCTCATTTCATGGCCAACTGCTCGTAGTTACATAAAAACAATGCGCCGGATTACACACTGGCCCATATCGTATCCACTTTTACTCGTTTTCCAATTAATGTAGAGGTCAATGTAGATCGGACATTGAATTCTACTGTTTACGTCTTTTGATGTTTGAAACAACTATTACTGCTACATAGATTTGTACTTCAGTAGATGGAAATTTAGTTTTACTACCTTAGATATGGTTTGTCTATACAGTGTTACATTATGCGTGTTCTTACTTTAGTACAATAAAAAAATCTATCCTGGTACATTTTTACGAGGTGAACCAATTTAGATGAAATTCCTTAAATGGAAATGTAATATTAAAGGTCTTGATAATTTATTTATTAATCTTGTGTCTAAATCTGGCAATATAATATGATCTAAATCCATTATATATCTTTTGGAATGGGTTGTAGCTCGACTGAAATATGTGCATTATGATTAATTAAACTGATGTTTATATTGCATGCTTACACACGTGATGAGCTCCAAACACTATGGAATGTCTAATATTTGTAGTTCGTTCTAATTTTTCAGGTTAATTGGCAAGTCATCCTTACAAACTTTTAATAGAATGTACATGGCCAATATTGTAATGTGTGATTACATATTTTATTTTTAACTAAAAAGTGAAAAGATGATGGAAAACTAAGCAAAGAAAAAGATACTGCAATCATGTTTTTTATGGTTTTGTAAAAATAACAACCAATAACATAACAAGTAACACATCGATTTCCTCTTCTAGTATATACGATAAAAGTGGTACGCTTATATCATGCCATATAAAATAATTATTCAAATAACTTCAACGAAAACAATGTATGCGAGAAAACCCGAATCCTTGTACTACTTATAAAACCAAATTGCTACAACACGAAAGAACCTTATTATAATTCGTAGGTAAGCAATATATAATACGAAACGTGTCAAATATTCAGATAACGCATGTCAGTAGGTACAAACTCATTTAAATATTGACATGACCGCATTTCTTTTCACAAGTACCTTCCAATTTGTGCAACTGCTAAAGCCGCGTTTCTAAGCAAACATCTACCTACCTACGTGACATTGGTTTATTAATTTTGAATGGAGTGTAGTTCGAAAACTGGGCACAGTTTAATGATGCATAAGTTTTTTACTTTTAAATGTTAACCAAGCCAAAGAACGTATGTATAAGGAATTTAGTACTATTTTGTTGCAGTATGGATGTTAGACAAAAATAAAAAAAATTCATATACATTCATTCACATTCCTTTTATCCCTTTCGAGGTGGACAGAACCTCGAAGATATGATATCTTCTAGGTCACTTTATAGCATAATTATTGGGGTTAAGATGTCCCAATGGAATATAGGTGACTGGTCCTAGCCCATCGCTTAATAGATTCTAGTTACCCCTAGACCTAGTCTTAGTCGACATACCAGGAAGAACGTTAGCTAGTAAGTATTCTTTTAACGTCACAAACTAGCACAGGGCAAATAAAAAATATAAACATATCAATAATAAATCTTGATGTTTTTAGTTAGCGATCTTGATAATGAAATGAACTATAATGCTACACGTTTACAAGTTAAACAAGGCCTTAAGTACACAACACACTTTAAATACTTAATCACATGACAGATACGGAAAAGAAGGAGGTAGGCTTAGGCAGAAATATTTCGAGTTATATAAAGACGTGTCAGTAAACTTATTAGAGATAATTTTAGCTAATCAAATTCCTTTCGTACAACTTGAGAAAATAGTATCTGCGAACACATGATCAGAATAAATATTATTTCTGAAATTTCGAAAAATAGTGTTAACATAGATAAATTCTAATATTATTCTTTCTTGTGTCATTGTAATAAGTATGCACGTGGAATAACCTATAGATAAACATAATAATAACATAAGAAATTGATTGTCATTAGATACGATTATACTCGTTGAAGGAATTGATGCAACTAGCGTAATAAATAATGGTTATGCAATATAAAGTATCATTACAAATTAGTGTTTCATACGCCTAACTGGTTTTAGAGTTCAATGGACTATGATAATTTGCTAATTGATATTGTAAAAACTTGTTGTTTATATGAAGGTTTTCATTGTGCGATGTTTGCTAGAAAATTTGCTCAATTGATAAATGTAATAACTAGAACACAAACAAAATCACTGAACTAACACTACGAGAACCCAAGCTGTGTGAGTAATGATAACGTTTTTAATAGGTAGACGAAATAATATTTACTTAGGTAACTTACGAATTTCTTTAATATTGTTTACTAATGAACAATACATACTATCTCCCTTTTATCTTTACACTACTATTGTCGAAATAATTGGGTATGTAACAGAGGCAGTTTGAACAGTTAAAGGAACTTCCCAAAAACAAAAATGCGCTTCAACATTTCAGTGTAAATTTCATCGCAATCTCGAACCGCAGTCATTGAGGTTTTATTCAAATGGCGTCTGCCTGAAGCAACTGTGTCATGATCATCTGCCTCCGTAAGTAGGTAAGCAATTATGACTTTTTACCTATTATTGTCTATGGTTTTCGCGACAAGGCTCTTTGGTAGTAGCTTACTAATTCGTTTTATCCGTCTATGTTGCAAGCGGTAATTGGTGACATAAAGTTTCCTCGTGATTAAAAACAAAAAACCTAATCGCTGTTTTCATGGCCATATACCGAAAAGGAAATAAATGTGATTAAGGATTTGGTTACAGATAGGTAGACTATCAGTAAGTATGATAAACTCTGCTTAAACATACATATAGATGTAAGCCCTAAAACAAATATAGCATCTTAACAAATTTTATTTACCTAATTTCTAATAAAATAATAGATAATATACTTTCTAATCTAAGTCATATTCTACGAAGAAAGAGTTAATCAAAATTATATCAAAATTAACAAGCACTAAAATTCTTAATAAATCACAGGAACTGAATCTTTGCAATAAGTAGTCAGTAGTAAACTGAAATCACTATAAATCACAGTTTTGTCAGCAAATTATATGAAAAAAATCCTTGGTGTAGCCAATTTAAATCGCAGATATAATAAAATTTACGATACAATATAATTTATCTTTAAGGGTATTGTTTCGTAAAACAGCCCACAAATACCTAAGAAACATAAAACTGAGTTATGTGCTGAAGTAGCAACCTAACCACATAGAGCTAACCACAAACAACAAAAAACATAACTATTAAAAAACTTTTAAGCTTCGTAATTTCAGAAATGGGCACTCCAGTCTATGACTACTGCACAACAGTAAGAAAGGGAGTGTCCATACATAAGTCATGAAGTATATTTTTCTTAAAGATGTACTACTGGTTATCACTGTATGACTAACACTAAATGCTTCCCTGTATACGTTCGTGACATTGTTATTCGGTTGGTCTATTTTGGTTACTGATATCGTCTCATATGTCACGACAGTTTTGTATGAGAAAAAATAACGTAGCCTCGTCCAAAATGGAAACATTTTTATTCGGGAAACTTCCGACGCTGATAAGAGCAAACTATAGCGAATGTTATTATTTCATACGGTTTGTTTATCGTCGGTTTAATATTATCGGTCACAATTCTTTATTTTAGAGCAAAGTTCAATGAAAAACGCTACGATAGTGCAAAAATCACTGAGACAAGACTGTTGTGCACATGTCTAAGTTTGTTAAGTTCGTAACCAACAAATCAGGAAAATAAAGTCTTGTTTATACTATCCTGACCACTGTGTACATGAGATCATTTCTAAGTACGTGGAAAATAAGGTGAAGTAGCGTTTCCGGTACTAATCGATGGCCTTAAGTCAATGGGAGGAAACTTAAATGTAGTAAGATGTGCGCCTAAACGTGAATTTCCTCACGTTCTATTACTTTACCATGTGTTGTGTACTACTAACTAAGGACAAGGTTATAAATAAGTACATATCAATAGAGCCTCTAAAATATGCCTTTTTATTTACCCGAACCTAGCCAGTAGTAGTTACAAGCTACGAGTAGTATCGTATTATTTTAAGTTTAATGTTCATTATTTTCTTATTTTCACCTCAGCATTAATAATAATTAATAATCTTGTCTCGTAATCAATAAAAAAAATAGTCATCTCTACTCAATCGCTGGCAATCCGAAGAACAAGTAAGGGATTAAAAGCTTGCTAGTTCGATACAAGCTTTATTAAACTAAACTAAATATCGTTTTTAGTCGTAGTTAACAGATCGTAATAATAAACATACATTTGCAACATTGTACGAGTACATGCAAATATTTATAGTACTCTTGAATACTACAGTGCTTAGTAAATATCTCCCACTATCTCCTGCTAGAACTATGAAGTAGTGTATATGTCTGTATATAAGATTAAAACAAAAATAATACGGACTTGTCATCGAGCAACGAACTAGATGTTCCTAAACCTGTTAGTCACTTAACCTTTTTAAGAACACAATTAATCCGATAACGGATTATATTATACAGGAACACAATGTTGAGTGCAAAAAGAATTTTGAAAACTGGTCTTTCAAGAGTGCAGGAGGAAATGAATAAATTAAAAATCCAACTTAATTACTATTATTGTGGAGACTGAAATAGCCGAAAGATAATGGATAAGTGAGAGCAATTTTTTTAGACGTTGTTGTTACCATGTTGCGAATGACCTACATATGTATTAATACTCTTTTTCTTGGTTGCCACTGTGAAATTAAAAAAGCGTTCCGCTAAAAAGAACTATACATAAACATACATATTATGCTACGTTCTTCACTATAATTTTTTAGTACTTTGATTAGGATTATGCATCTTTACATATGTCTCATTATATTTTATGTTAAACGATAAACTTTTTTACTTTTTGTTTTCACTCTATATTTTTACAACGATAAGATGCATTTGTTGATTAACGATAACCAATTTAACTTACGAATGCTTGACGATTTTCGCCATATATAAGAAATTGAAACCTAATGGTACTTTGTTTATACCGAAGTTCGCTCTTGTTAGTTCAGCTTCTTGTTAATACAGCTTTACTTTAGAGAGATATGTAGGTAATGTTACTGCTTAGACTCGACAGGAAGTAAAGTTGCGGTGTTTACTTAGTTAAGTGGAATTCATACTCAGAAAGAACATAGCGAACACGTGCAATCTTATTTTGCTATTATTACACTAGTAATTAGTAATTGTGTAATTGTATTAATCGACACTTCTCTTACTCATTCATTTGTAGAGAAGATAAATTGATGAAATTCTTATCAATTTAAACATTTCATATTCAACACGATTGTCTCCTAAAAAAAGGGTAGTTTTTGATCCTGAAAATCGATTTTCGATTCATTGACATCTTTACTTCATAAAAAGGTCGGATGCAAAAAGAAAAAATCAATACCCTAAAACCTTACGTATTTAAGACGTACACAGGAATTACCTATGTGATAAAATTATACATACATGTACCATATAGGAGACTGAATCATACGTCTATCGGAATTATGAATTTTATCGCTAATAGCCTAGCAACGGAGTCAGATAAACCCATGACTGAGGTTAAATATCGATTAGTATTTCCATAACACGGATATCATCTTCAAGGAAAACAATAATTGCATGTGTTTATTCAAATCAATGGGAGTCGTATAACAGTTATAATATCGAGTTTATTTTCAAGTGGTTTGTTTAGATTATTAACCATCAATACTCATGTGCGCGTTCACGAGTTTTATTGCTTAGGGTATATTTATGTGAAGATTTGAACACTTCTTGTTGGCTAACAAAAGTAACTTTAAATATTTTTATTTAAATTTTAAGCACGCCATCTAGTAGCATTTTAACATAATCACAAATATTTTTTTGGCGACGGAAATTATAAACATAACCATAAAATAATTCTACTACAATCAAGAACGTTAATATTAGAAGTGTCATTCTAATAGTTATCATTGTACAAATAAGTGTACGTGTTATATACGCTGTGTATTTAACACCTTCATCTTGAACTACTTTTACATTAATTGTGTCACGAATTATGTACCTTCTTAACAATCTTAGTTTGTTTTCCTACATAATTATAAATTGACACAAAATTATATTTTCTCCCGCGATGTAAGCGGCTTACTTATAGCGATTATTTTCTCCTATAGCTCCAGAGAAAAATAATTATTACAATTGTGTTGATTTGAACATAAATACAAGTATATCATTACTTTCGAAAAACTTGCTGTTTAAGTGATAAGATTGACTTATTCTTGTAGCTCGTCACTGCGTATTAATAAGATACAGCTTGAACTTAGATAGCGACTTTTACCTTGGATCTGTGACCCATTTTATCAATATAATAAAAAATCACGTGAGCCACACTAACTTATGTTTATTTTACACCAAACTACAGCTCGATACTAAAGATCTGATTCTGATCACGGCTTGGTATAGAGATGATGTGAGTGTGATATTTGGTAAGGGTAAATATCGTAATATTCATTGATTTATTTAGAGTTACACAGTATCAGGTAAAATAGAAAAAGGAACTTTTATGTGTGTATAAAGTATCAAAATCTAAACAAAAAGCCACTGCTTTCAAACAATGCCAATAGAATCGAGTTATCAGCACATAATATGTTTTGAACTGAATAAGCCGGAGCTGATAACGCTACTATTATTTCTAAGAATCACAGCTAGGTAGTTTATTAAAAAAAGTTCAATAAATACAGCAAATGTCAATGGAATATGTAAAAAGCCGTCATTGCTGCATAACAAACATTTTTCAATGTAGATCCTTGAGAATTAATTAAAGTGGCAATTGTTTAACTTGCAATAAAAATGATGGTAAATGATAACTAATAATTACTTCTGATAACGATTACTAAACAGACAAATTATAAACAATAAAAGGAAAACGTCGGACAAATACAACCTTGCCTAAAGATTTGTCTTGTACATAGTAATTACATGTTTATACCTTTTAATTATTAGTTTATAAAGACATTTTAATCGTAATGTAACGCCACAAAAGACTATATAATTAAAACAAAATAAAGAAATCAATAATACTTATTATTGTTAAATATAATTATTAGACGATTGTTATTATTTTTTCGTTTCTGGTTATTTGCAAACTCAGGAAACAAAATTAACACTCTCAGAACATAAAATTAATACTCTCTTAAACAATAATTAAATACAGTAATTAATTTGGTACTTTTCATACAATGCTTTCCGCATTAAAACAAATACATAAACCTACTGAATGAACTAGAGATAAAAATAAATAGAAATACAGTATTAAACACTTAAAATTTTACACTCATAACGCAAATGAAGAACCAAATTCCTATCTTTAAAAAAAAAACCATTATTTTCTATAAAAAACAAAACAAACTTACCAAACTTGAGTTTGTTCACCGTGAAATTCCGAATAGTACACGTGATATTCCGGAATTCCAATTTCACGGTTCTTCGCGGGAGGAGCGGTACCACGTTATTGTTACTCAAGCCCACTGCACATGTGTCTTCCATGATGCCTGGGTGTGATATGACTGCACTTCACTTACACTACACTTTCTCTTCGCGAAGCTTCTGTTGTCTTTGTCAAGTTCAATGTTTTAATCCGGACCTGTAAGAAAAGGGTAGCGCGATAAGTACTGATTAGTGTATGTTTACGTATTTGTTTTGTTCTGATATATGAATGTTTGTTTAAGTATGGATGTATAGGAAATAAAATTAAATATAGAGTTTGATAGAACGTGGTATATCGAGGTGAAATTTGAATTATTACTAGCAATGTTAGAGTATTCTAATATTAAAATAAGTTTTTATTGCTATTTAAACAGTAATAAGAAAAAATATTTGTGTTGTCATATTATTTGTAACGGACTTTTTGTAGTGGATCTACTCTTTATGCTAGATTGTACCAAACTAAACATCGATGTATTATCTCTATTTAACTGTTTCTTACAAATTAATTTTGGTGTTCTCACCCCAAGACCCACAACACCATAAATATGATCATTTATCAGTAGTTCGATAATCCAGCTGGGTATCGAACCCAAAAACCCTTGATTTCTAACAACAGATAATTAATTACCTAATTTCGTCAAGTCACTTGTCGTAGATAATTAAATAATGATAGTCACAAATGCTGCTTTGATTAAAACCTTTTTACGTAATCGTTCACATACTTCAGAATAATTTGCTGTCAGTTGGTGTTTAAACATTTGGACGCAAATCTTTTTATAGTTTTTTCGTTCAGAACGTTGCTTTGATGATAAAATTAACTTCTTTTTGAAATCTTGTCTCGTGCTAGTCTGGGACGTAAGTATAATGCTGACTCTCTAGTATACTGCAGGAGGGATCAACAGGGTATAACTGGATTAAAACTACTAATGTGTTTGTGTACATTTAGCAAATAGACCACCACTGTAGGAAAACATATGTTTGGTGTCAGATTTCGAATGGAACACGTGCTGCTAATAGTTTTGTTTTGTTTTGAGGCAAAAAGTAAAGCAGTTTATTTGAACTGCAATTCTAAATTTGAAAGTATTTAAAAAAAGATTATGTCAAAGTCATATTAGTAGAAAATACTATCATTTAATTATTTATCTATCGGGCCCTTTCAAGATAGTAAAAATATTAATAAAAGGTTATTTATTCTATAGAAATATTAACACATTATTATTCTAAACTATTTACGGTATGTTTTTTGTGTTGGATTTATCTAAAGCGTTCCTATTATTTTACTGCTGTTTTATGAAATTGATATTTGAATATTAGAAGTTCCTAGAAACATTATAGTCATTTTTTTGTCTTATTCTTAGAGTATACATACGTGACTTTTATCATTAATTACACAACAAGAACAATTACAGAAAAAATAGGTTCCGTTTATTTAAAATAGCATTTTTGCTCATACAGTACCTACTGCTGTAAGATATTTCATAAGACGATAAGCATCGTGTTAAATACCAAAGTGTGTAATCATAAAAAAAATCGCACTGATATGGTAGATATATTCAATGCTATGTTATATCGGAAATTATTGTTAAAACGTCAATACTGTAACACTAGTATAAGCATGTTATATACTTGTACTTGTATATAACGGAAATATGCTTAGCAAAACACATGGTACGTGTAAATATTTGGTTAAATGGAAATCATATCACACAGACATCATAATCAGCTCGATACACCTTGCGTCGTAACTCTGTCTAAATATTTATCAGCTCTGATATTATATATCCTTCTTCTTATGTTATGATTTTCAGTCTCATATTTAACAAATCTAAAAGCGCAATTATAATATCATTTTCTCCGATACCGCTCGGCTACAGCAAAGAATATATAATTTAAACAATAGTTTCATTAAAGGCAACTATTATAATATCTAAGCCTATTGAACGTCCACGTCTATTTCTATAACATTCAATCTGTTTTTATATTTCATTATAAGCCTATAAAAGATTCACACGAATTGTTCTTAAAATTAAGAAATAAATCGGTAAGTATAAGGAACTCCAGTAAATTTTACTCACAGCATTGTCGATACGAAAGCTTCCTGAATCATAATTTCACTCAGCTTTCCTTAAAAAAACGATCGAGATGTTCAAGACAAGTCGAATTCAAGGCTACATAGTATTAAAGCCATACGAGTAAGTGAAACTTCCTACAACAGCGAAATGTTACTTTCTTTTTTACGAGTCTCCATGGAATGACAAGGATTGTTCCAATGTGTAACTGCCATCGTGTACCCATCATTTATGGGATGTTCTCGTAGGATTACCACTTTATCCTATAATAATTGTAATATTTCATATTTATGGGTATAATGTATTTAGAGGTCTGTATTTCGCTCCATTGCATAGTAAAGATGTATTGAAAAAGACAGATTTATTTAAGTTCTTTTATTCTAGTATTGCCATTCTAAAGATAAAATTAGGTAATAATAGGGTTAGTCATCAGCTAAACAATAAAATTTGGAAATCTGAGTAATTTATTACTTAGCTTGATCTAAATGTAGCATTACTAATTCATTTCGACATACATTACGAATGTAATTGAAGTTCTATTGTAGAGTATTCAATGACTGAGGTTCTCATCTGTCAGTTTCAAAATATTCTCATTCTGTAACAAAACGATGTACGAGTAACATTTATTGACGGTTGACATCACCGATTCTTTAAAATAGGATAGGACAACTCTTTACATTTATTGAGTTGGTTATTTATAATCAATTTAACTTATACTCTTGTAACATGACCCTAGGTAAAAAGTGTTGAAATGCTGGACAAGCGGCCGTAAGCAAAACTTTGGCACGTCAGTGAAATTCACAAACCCGGTCATATTGCATGTGTGTTGAATTATTTATTACTTTACCAATATGTACATGCACGCACTGGAGTATGTAAACGAAAGATAAGCGCCTTTGACACATTTTTGCAGTTCTTGCCGGTTTCTTTTACGTATTTAAAAATCTGTTGATATGGATTATTATTTCGAATAGCACGTATTATGCCAAGTTCCAAAGTACATTTTGATATAACGAGATAATCTGACATAGTTTTGCTGATGCTAATTCGTTCTTAGATTAAATTAAAAAAAAATACTTTTCTCCAATTAATAAAATATAAGACACATATTTATTCAGTACACAGCGATTTAAAGGAATACGGGTTTTTTAATAAGCTTAATTTTTTTTAACACTATATATTTTAATGTATGTGTAGTTTCGTAATAATTTGATACTTAGAACGAATTCTAATAGTTTTCAGTTTTAATCACTTCACAAGAGTCTTCTAAACATCTAACTTTAAATTGAATTGAGTACTTAGGTATTATAAAATTAGCAAAGGGCAATTCAATTCCCACCTTTTTTTATATACAACTCCGTTAGTAAAACGTCTCCGAAGTTTTGTTTATGAACTAAATACGATCTGCGCAGCGGGAAGACTCAAAAAAAACCAAGTCAATTTTACTTAATTAATATTTATTACAAACTATATCTTAATTCTAAACTACACTAGTGATTCCGTTCGAAGTGGGAACAAGAATGAATAATCGTGAGAATAAAAATATGAGCTGACATAAAAATCGGCGGTCGAAGTAGATCGAAAATGTGACGAGGATTCCGTGTAATAATAATCGTTAGCGGTCCATGAGGTGTGAGCAACATTGTAGATGGTGGGATTATGTGAGCAACTTTGTAGATGGTCGGATTATGTAAGTCCTCCACCCCCAGATCAGCAACTATTCATTTTCAAATGGAAAGATGCTGGCGTGTTTCTTGTTATTTTTAGCGGTTGTCCTTCTATTCGATCATGTATGTTGGTGATAGTCAATTGAGGTGTTC
The DNA here is from genome assembly GCA_030578115.1 of Leucoptera coffeella. Classification (NCBI taxonomy): domain Eukaryota; kingdom Metazoa; phylum Arthropoda; class Insecta; order Lepidoptera; family Lyonetiidae; genus Leucoptera; species Leucoptera coffeella. Next base: position 63,079 of record JAMBLF010000374.1, read on the forward strand.
GTAGTAGACATTTGTTCGGTATCTTTGCTAGGTAAGTTCCTTCGACTTTGGTATATGATTGTTTTTCGCAATATGTTTGGATCTTGGTGGTTTTCGGAAAGCTGATTACGTATGTCCTGTCGTCTAGTTGTTCGATTGCTTCTTTTGATTAGTTATTTTATTATATTATTTGATTAGATTAATTGGTGCGTGATGATTTCATGGAAGCAATCATGATCTGTGCGAATCTGCAGCTGTGTGGTTTCTGGGCAGAGAAAGTGCTCTTCTATCTTCGGGCATTCCTCCTGGATATACACAAATGAGTCCTTGGCTGTGGCTATTAAAGGATGGGAGGAATAAGGATTTGGTTATGTTTGTTAGAGGCAATGGCTATGCGGTAAAGGGTGTATATAGTAAGTGAAATTATTGGTACTTTGAAAATTATAACTACTTGCTTATGTATATAAAATATCCTAACTTAATAATATCATAATACTTCCTAAGTTCTATATCAAGAACACGATTGTTCCCGAATAGTTTTTTTTTCATCTTAATTAACGTATTCCTAAGGGTATTTAAATCTATCATCGAATGATGAGTGCTCTGAGAGCGTTTAAAACTAAATTGTTTTCTAATCTTAATAATTCATTAAATAATTCATTTATATCTTCACTAATCACTGTCATTACTTGAGAAAATCTAGCATATCTTAATATATCATTAGAAATAGTTAAATTCATTGTCTTACTAAGCTTACGTTGATTTTTAATAATATCCGATAGTATTCTATTATGTTCTAGCATTAAATCTTTATTTAAACTTATCTTACTTGTACCAACTAACTTATGTCGGCGATTCTGACGCGATGCAGAATCACTCAACGACTTACTACTAGGTACTAACTATTTTATAAAACTTAAAGGATAGGGTAGGATAGGATTAATAGCACACAATACAATGAATCGATTTGAGTACTCACAGTATCATGCCGCTACCTGCTACCGCTACCGCTTGGTTTTCCTGGCGTATCGATTGTTGGATACTATCTTCCTGTCTGCTTGCTCGTAGTTCGGATATTCGTTTCGGGACTTGAAAGTCACCCGGCGTGAGAACGCGATCGCGGGATCTTCCGGAAATCTTGACACGTTCGCGAACCGTACCGCGAATATCCTACCGACTGCGCCAAATACGATCTGCGCAGCGGGAAGACTCAAAAAAAACCAAGTCAATTTTACTTAATTAATATTTATTACAAACTATATCTTAATTCTAAACTACACTAGTGATTCCGTTCGAAGTGGGAACAAGAATGAATAATCGTGAGAATAAAAATATGAGCTGACATAAAAATCGGCGGTCGAAGTAGATCGAAAATGTGACGAGGATTCCGTGTAATAATAATCGTTAGCGGTCCATGAGGTGTGAGCAACATTGTAGATGGTGGGATTATGTGAGCAACTTTGTAGATGGTCGGATTATGTAAGTAACTTGGTGTCAGTCAAAATATCTGTATACAAGTCTGCTGTACAAGTACATCTAAGTACCTATCTAAACTAAACTTGAAAAGTAATTATACCTAATAGGTATACATGACATAAGTACTTGTAGGTTTTAGTACACTTCAAAGCAATTTGTGACACTTAAAATGACTACCTCATAATAGTTAAGCGGCGGAACTTTTCAAGGTCGTGACTCACAAATAAGTTGTGAATATTGTACGCTATTTAACTTTTTGGTTGTCACGTGTATGCAATTAGTTAAGCACGTCGCCTTCCATTGTACACATAATGATTGATAGGGCTAACAGGTTGATTGTTGCTAAGCAATAATACGTATGTACATGGCAAAAAACTCACGTGCTTATTAGGTAGGGTTGATATACATGCGTTTATGGATCCCCTTGTCCCTTTCGAGGTCATCCTAGGTTCACTTGTCTATCTTTGCAATTTTGAAATAATAATAACATACATACATACACATCACGCCTGATTCCCTGTATAGGGGTAGGCAGAGATCACGGATCCCTATTTGTCCCGATCCTGACAGACCACTTTCGCTTCAATTACACTCATACATCTTCTCATACACATTCGGCGGTTATAGGTACTCCTAACGTCACCCTTTTTAATATATAATAAAAAATATGTGTAATTTGTGGTCACGTTAATCCCACTTATCAACAGATAGTCGAAATGCAACGTGAAAGGCAGTATAGTCAGATTACATCACCAGATATGAAACATATGTAATACGAATTGATGCGGGTTGAAGGACGTACTTTTCATAATATTTTATAAACGGCTGAAATTAGTTCGGGACTATACCCCATAATATAACTAATTTACTTCAATTTCCAAGCATTCAGTTCAAGTAGCTTCTGAATCGTTCTCTGACAGTCGGCATACACATTGTAGACACTGACGTACAATCGGTCCAATTCAACTTGTGTTTACTGTGCTAGATTCAATTATATTAACATAAGCAAGGTTGAACACACGAGCACATGCTTCTGTAAACGTGATTTCTATCATTACTATTTAATGTATCCAGTCGATTGTGGCTCTTTAAAGGTATAACAACAAACGTGCAAACTGTAATCTTATAAAGGTAAAGGTCTATCCTAACATGGACTTACAGCTATATTTTATATGGAACAGACATTGCACTCCAAAAATGCTTACAAGTGAAATGGAGACATGATGGTGCCATCAATCAGTTTTCAGATGCAATCATTGCATACTAAATAATTACCAATTCGGTTAGTTACTCATATTCATTTATATTATAGTATTATATCATTATATATACATAGTACGTTTACATTTAGTATATAGTACGATTTAGTACGAGCCTAGTTACACGAACTAGTTACAAGAACCATAGACATGAAACATGTTGAAATAAAAAAGAATTTAAATTAAATTGTTAATTATGTTATTCTTATATTATATATTGATCAGAAGTATTATAAATAAATAAATATTAAAATTGCGACGTTTCGAACCGCATAAACTGAATGTTTCATCACAACGTAAGGATACCCTTACTCATCTGAATAATTAGCACTTCATCAAAAACGGGTCTTTTACCAAAATTGCTAACGAGTGAAATATAGGTTACGCGTGATTGTTGAATCAACACAATACTTTGAGTTTCAAATTAAAGGTTGAATGTACTTTAGTGCGATGACACAAATGCGGAATTTTGTACTGTCGACATTATTGATAGCAAATAGTATTTGACAAGAACATTATTAATGTATAAATATCGGATTTAATAAGAATAGTTTTGGTATTGACTCAGACTGACTATTCCCTATTCAGTGAAATGTGTAAATTGGCTTCCTAATAATTATTTCCAGACTTTTTTTCATAACTCGTTTTCAGATACTTCAATTACATTTAGCACTCGTTCCTAACACAGTATTATTATCAAAGCTAACGATGTATTCAAAGTAACAAACACAAGATCCAAACTAACAATACTTTTTAACTAGAGAAGCATGTCATAGCGCTCATAACTGGGTTCAAATTAGAAAGGAAGTTCTCTGAATGCATTCATTATATAAGAACAATTTGATCTACAAACACACTTTTTAAAAGCTTTTGTGAGTAATCTTTATTAGACGTATTATCCGCTAGTGGTTACGGGTATTATACCACAGTGAATGTAAAACTATAAAAAGAAAGTTATTTCTGTTAACATTTGATATTAAAAGCTTTGGGTATGTTTAATTACTATGTCAATGCATATTATTTGAATTAAATGAAATAAAAAATTTATATCATTGCTCTTACATATCCCATGATTTAATTTTAAATTAATGTTATAATTGTCATGGGTTACCACTTAATTCATTTCAGTATATTATAAGTTCTAGTATTAGTAGTTCTATTTCTATCAAATGTCCGTATGTGATTAAATGTGCATTTTACTGTACTAAATATGTTTTCGAAATGACTTGAAAATTAAAAGATTTATATATTTATATATATTTTTTTGTTATTTGGTCATAGCAAAAAATATCATTGTTTTACAAACGATTTTCCTAGTTTTATATTAAAAAATATACGAATACTGAAGAAATGGACAATACGCGAAATCTAACCGCGTTTTCGCGTAGTGTATGTAGCAAATTAATCTATTTATTTTGAAGGGAGGATTATTCCAGAATTTTAAATTTAATGTTATTTATTTGTCATTACAATGTAGTGTCTCAATGTAATTGAATTATTTTTTATTCTTGGTGTACCGTTTTAATTACGATTTAATGAAGTAAGACGCCAAAACATTAACTCTCAAGCCAAGTCCAAAAATATCCGTTGCAAAACAAAACTATTAATAGCACTGAATCCTAACAGATCCCGTCAAATAATATGGCATACTTTTGTGTACCCTTCACATGTTTTTTCTTACAAATACTAAAAACAGCAGAAAAAAATAAGTAATAATAAAAAATTGGGCACAATTAGAAAAATAATTCTATTATATCGGGTAAACAGAAAACCTTCAACTAAATATCGATTGGCGCTCACCTTATTTTTTCATTCCATGCAACGTTCATTAATTATCCATTTGTAATTTTCAGACACCAATACTGGCACGCGATGTTTGGCGGCGGAATAACTGAACTGAGCTATTGCAGCGTCCGTTGTAGGGCCGCTCTGAAATTGAACTAACTGTAGCTAATACCAAACACTTCGATGCACGAAGCGAAGAAACCGTATCAACTAACCTAACAAACAAAACTATACTCTATCCCCTTGTAATACGAGTGAGGTGTGTGCGCCCCGTATTATCAGATGCTTATCGCAAACCCTGCTTTGTTTGTAGGAAGCACATGCGTAACAAGTTCATGGTCGAATATTCATTTTGTTAGAAATGCTTTCGTCCAAGGACATGTTTTCTTTTATGGTAGCAACTCACAGTAGAAGTCGATTTATAACCAAATTATTACACTCCAAGCCGTGTAAATTTTAAATAATAAAAGTATATTTAACAATGTTGTAAGTAGTAATAGTTTTACACTTAAAATACTGAAGTATTTAGGTGTAGAAAATTTATTGCTTGCTACCATAAGGGTATAATTTAAGTTCCTGATAATTCATTTTTCTAATAAAAGTTCCGCATTTTACTTAATAATATTTCTATTGTTTTAATACATATGAATCATTAGCTTAGCTTGAATTGTTATTTATTTGTTCTATCTTATACAGTATTGATATTTGTTCTACATTATCGTGTTGATTTGTCACGTTACAATTCTTCTGAACAAAGATTGAGATTACCTAGAAGAATGCGCTTCATTTTCCCTGTTATATGCATAACAGGTGCTAATGTATCCTGTTTATTGCAAGGAAAATATATTTGATTGGTTTTTAAATATTCATTTAACATAACTAGGTAACGCTATTGAATTAATTCTACAATTACAAAGTATGAGTATGCATGAAAACGTTTTACAATTTTATTTACCTATATAAATACTATGTCCCGTGCTAGCTTGGACGTAAAAAAAATGTTAACGAGCTTCCGTTCTTCCCGGAATGTGGTAGGAGGTGACTTAGGAACTAGGGGCAAATGAAATCTCTTAGGCGATGGGCTAACAACTTGACAACAATGTTTCATTTAACATCACGAACACAATGTTAATAAATTACCAGGGAGATATTTTTATGTCTCCCAGGTTCTGTCCACCCCGTAAGGAATAAAGCGCGGCAGTTTATATGTATAAATAATATATCGATATGAATGAACTAATGTCGAATGTTTTTAAAGTCTCTTATACTTAATTTTTTTAAGTATGTAACAATGTGAAAATTGGTAAAGGTTTGCGTAAAATATTTAATTAGTGTCATTAGTAATTTTTTACAACATATCCATCAGAAACGTCCCAAACAATTATGCAATTTCTCCTTCTAATGAACTATTAATATTCATTAATAATAAATGTCTTAAACCCTTTTGGGGCAGTCAGTTGCATGACTGAATTTTCGTCGAGCCACATAATATATTATCCCCACCAGTTTCCTATCAAGTACGCAACGAAAAGTAGATAGTCGTGATCACCACCCTGACGCACATGAGTCTTTCAAATGATTACCACCCTACGCAACAAATTATAGGCAGTGAATTCACCATCGCCGTTCGTTGACACTAAGCATAGTATATCTCTAAATGTACTGACTAGTACTCACACATAGCATCACTCTCAGAAACTCTTAGTACAGTAAAACATATCAATGCAAGGCTCAACTGAACTATATAGTTAGAGTCAGTTACAGATACATGCAGGTGGTACTAGATACATATTAAATGGTATCTTATAGAAAGAATGTTGGGTATCATTTCCTAGTACTATAAAATATATTACCTTCTTGACTGCTAATCAAGTCTTGTTAATTACTTCTTGGGCCAAAAAACTGCCAGCTATTTAAAAAAAGAAAACAATACAAGCATACAGCTGACGTGAGTGACTCAACTAGTTTCAACTCACTTTCAACAAACTGTAAGGAGTATTATCTTTTCAAAGTTGACAGCAAGCATTTGCACGTGCATTAATTAACTAAAATTAATCTGGAGATAATCGTCGTGGCTTAAAATATGTGTGTTTCCAAGGCTCACTTGAAACATTTTAAATCTACTTCGTAAAAGTGAGTTTGCTATTACTGGCAACGTACGTACGTACGCGTTCACGACCATTAACCCTTAAGGGGTAGTCAGAGGTTCAGGTGGCCATCATATTATTACAGGCAACATTTTGTCAAAGTCACAATCATAGACTATATCCATAATAAAATAAAAATGGCTACGTAGTACACCAAGTGGTATAATGGATTCTTTTCTAATAATACATTTTTCCTCAATAAATATGCAGTAAATTATCCATTGTTTTTAACCTATAACAAAATTACTAGCAACATGAATTAAAAAACCATGACTGATTGGTAATAAATTTTATTAAATATTCATAAATTTTCTTATAACAGACATTGATGGTTCAGGAAACACATGATAAGTAACTAAAGTAATCAACTTTAATTTGAAGTACACACAGTAATTTACGATGGACAGAACCCCGAAGTCGTCAATCAAGAAACCTCTGTCAATCTATTGCTGGGCAAAAGAACCAGAGAGAACAACTTGCCTCCAATGACCGACTTCAGTTTTGTGACAAAAATGCTCATCTAAGCTTCCTCTTCACTCAGACATATTTCCTTAGATAAAAGTAGTATTGACCCTTACTATCGAGGTTAAGATGGTATTAATATGAAATATTTGTGACTTATTAACTTGCTTAGGCCCACATTATCTTAATGTGTAAGTAACTTTATTTGATTCTCGTCTCTTAGTTGTCTCCTAAGATATGCATGTACTATAAACATCACAGCTGTTTCTTTACAGAGGTGAAGTCAGGAATCTAGAAATCCCATTTTTCACGCTCTTGGTAAAACAAGATCGCTTCATTTACATTAATACACTTCCTCATACACACTCGATGCTTTTCAGTCGCCATGATCGTTATGCGATAGCAATTTAAATTTTTATTTATGTAATTAAATGACATACCGATATATCTCCACTTTTCATCTTAGATGCAGGCACGGGACAGCATTTTTATACCATTCTAAGCGCACAATCACATATTTTATTACCAGAATTAATATTTGTCCTAAAAAAACCGCAGATACCACAGAAACACATTCATTATTACCTTTTACTTTACCTTTACCACAAATGTAGCCAAATTAAAAACATAACATACGCCTCACGATTTGTGTATACACACTCCTTTTTTATTATGGCGGGGTAGTCAGAGGCTTGAATGCCCATCTCCGAAATTTCGAAGGCATGTTAGGTATGGTGTAACGTTATTTTGCTACAATATAATTTTCTTCTTTCTCTACCATGAAGCCAAAGACGATTTGTTCTACTTCTTAATTGATTTTTATTTTGTCAACAGAAAAAAATAATAAGATTCTAATTTTAGATTTCAGGAAATCTTCATGGAAGAAAAAGAAATGAAATTGTGGCCTTCCCTGGGGATCTCCCCATCAGGGAGGTCGTCCGCGTAATGCGGACGAGCATTATTATTGTCCGTTAATTCCATGTTGTGGCCTTAATCTTTAGTTCAGTCTTTAATTTATGTGATGTGGCTCTTTTCCTGGAGATCTCCCCATCAGGGAAGTCGTCCGCGTAATGTGGACAAGCATTATTTGTTTCTGTAATTCTATGTGGTGGCCTGTTTCTATAATTCTATGTGATGGCCTGTTTCTATAATTCTATGTGATGGCCTGTTTCTATAATTCTATGTGGTGGCCTGTTTCCTTCTGTATTGTGCTAATAACTTAATTTTTTTTATATTTTAATTCTGCGAGAACATCGACCTTCGATGGACATGCCGAAGGTCGTCTAGAAGAATTCAGCAGCAGCGATGAAGATGTTTCGCCAGCCGAGGCACAATTTGGTGCTTTAGCCAAGCGGAGACGCTATACAGGACCGCGTCAGTCGTCCGCATTGCGCGGGTGAATTATTTAGTATTCATATAAACTAATACTGTGTTGTGTCTTCCCGCATATATTGGAGCGAGTGATTCCGACTTCGAGGAATACCCGAAGGCTATCAATTGAGAAGTGGACGACTGCCAGTGAAAAGGATTCAGTGCCAACCAAGACACCATTAGGTGTCTCGTCAGTGGAGAGATTAGGAAAAAGCTTGATGGGACGAAGAGAAGAGAAATCGAGGTCTTTCTTGGGGATCTGCCCAACGGAAAAGTCGTCCGCATTGCGCGGGTGAATTATTTAGTATTCTTATAAACTAATACTGTGTTGTGTCTTCCCGCATATATTGGAGCGAGTGATTCCAACTTCGAGGAATACCCGAAGGGAGAAGTGGACGACTATCAGTGAAAAGGATGCAGTGCCAGCCAAGACACAGTTAGGTGTCTCGCCAGCGGAGAGATAGAGGCCAGGGCTAATTCAGAGCCCCTGGTGACGGCGATCTACGCAAAGGACTTTCAGAGGTACTTCTCCCATTCAGTGCGCGGGGCCAACATAAAAGAGGCGCCAATGTAAAAGGTTCTTGTACAATGAAAACAACTAACAAGAGAAAAACCTTTTGACATAAAATACAATTTATTTTCCAAATATATTTAACCAAATTTAATTATTTGCACTTAATGTCTTTTATGTTGGCCCCGCGCACTGAATGGGAGAAGTACCTCTGAAAGTCCTTTGCGTAGATCGCCGTCACCAGGGGCTCTGAATTAGCCCTGGCCTCAATCTCTCCACTGGCGAGACACCTAACTGTGTCTTGGCTGGCACTGCATCCTTTTCACTGATAGTCGTCCACTTCTCCCTTCGGGTATTCCTCGAAGTTATGTAAAAGGTTCTTGTACAATGAAAACAACTAACAAGAGAAAAACCTTTTGACATAAAATACAATTTATTTTCGAAATATATTTAACCAAATTTAATTATTTGCACTTAATGTCTTTTATGTTGGCCCCGCGCACTGAATGGGAGAAGTACCTCTGAAAATCCTTTGCGTAGATCGCCGTCACCAGGGGCTCTGAATTAGCCCTGGCCTCAATCTCTCCACTGGCGAGACACCTAATGGTGTCTTGGTTGGCACTGAATCCTTTTCACTGGCAGTCGTCCACTTCTCAATTGATAGCCTTCGGGTATTCCTCGAAGTCGGAATCACTCGCTCCAATATAGGAAGTCGGTGCCTGGTCGGCAGAGGCGCGGCGTGCAGCCAAGGATTTCATTGGTACTTCAGTCGTTTAGTGCGCGGTGCCAAAATAAAAGACATTAAGTGCAAATAATTAAATTTGGTTAAATATATTTGGAAAATAAATTGTATTTTATGTTTAAAAGGTATTTCTATTAGTAGAATCTGTCTCTATTGTTAGGAACCTTTTACAATGGATTATTCGAAGGCCGCGTATCACTAGATAGACAGCACCCAACGTGATAGGTAGTGAACCGTATCGCCGTATGTAGGCACTGACTGTTACCTATCCTGAGGGATAGGCAGTATCCTCACGATGTTTTCCCTCACCGTTAGCGACTGTAAATTATGTACGTAAATGAAACATATTTTATTTTAATTTTGTAGCCAGTTTACTGCGAAGATATATTCAGAATATCGACATATAATTCTCTCGTATCTTCTCTTCACTAAACATAGTTTATCATACACTCCATCCATACAGTGGCCAGACTAAATACCCTTCGAACATTTTCTAAATTCGTCCATGAGTGCTAATTAGAGCGGCGATGGTCACGTTTAATGGAAGTTCAGATTAAATTAATGACCTCTTTATAAACATGACCATTACAGTTGTATTATTCTAGCAAATATCGCGTGTACTCTGCTATTTAGTGTCTCTTGCAAGTCCCTGAAAAACCCGGTTTACACTAGCAGTTCTTACTATTGCTTTTTCGATAGTGTTGTTTAAGTATGTGTAATTTACAATATGTAATTCCGTATCTAGTAACTTTAGATTTATTGGCAATCCCTGATCAACAAATTAACGTCTGTGTAAAGCCTAACGACTACATAGTACTGAGTTGCAAAGTAGACTTTGGAGATCAGGTATGTATTCATCCTAGCCCTTTCATTCATATGTAATTTCATTATAAATACGTAGTTTCCTTAGTGATACTCTTAGTTGTATTCAAATATCATAGTTCTCATTGTTCCTGTTATAAGAAAACCTCTTTTGCTTTATTAACATCTACTTATATAGTGGTACATACAACATCGCCCTATGTGATTCATTGAACATATTATATGTAGGTACTTATTGGTTTACGCATAATACCATTTGCCCGTATTTAATACGTGAGTCCGAACTATAATATCCTCCATTGACGAAATCTTTCAATAAGTACATTTAACGAAATAGGGGCCGATTTATATTCTACGAGTTAGTTGAATTGAAAATGATCAATAAGCTGTGACGTATTTGAACAACGTTCAATGAATTTGAATCACACTGAATTAGAATTTATTATTCTGATTCATATGAACAAACTCATGGCTTGAATTACTTTTTGATGAACGAGGAAAATCTTGATTAAATAGACACGTCTTTCTTTTTGACTTTCAGTTAAATTTTTAGATAGATTTTCTAAAATAAACTTATGTAATATGTATGCAGTGTAAGCCATTTGTCAAAATCGAGACCAAAAAGATACATGACCTCTTTTTAGTAACTTTTCTGTTCTGAAAACGTTCTTGATGCGTTTCTTTGTTGTTGTTTCTAGCAGTGATTCCATTAACCAGTCTTTATAATGATTTGGTTGGTAGTCTTTATTTATAATCAATCTATAATACTCTACTTTCCCGTGCTACTCTGGGACGTAAAAAGATTGCTAACTAGCTGTAATTCTTCCCGGCATTTTGTAGGAAGCTACTTGGGGACTAGAGCTCAATGTAATCTATTGGGCGATAGGCTAGGAATCTGTCACTAATGTTCCACATGTCACTTAGCAAAACCCCAATATACTCGTATGTATATGGTAATACGTGACAAAGAAAATATTTCATATCTCCAAGGTTCTGTCCACCCCAAAAGCGACTAAATGACGTGAACGTATAACTATGTATGTATAATACTTTACTTTTTCCCAGCAGAAACATGGCAATAGTTTAAGCTGGTTTGATCCGGAAGGAAACGAAGTAACCCAAAGCTCTTCTCCAAAGTTGAGTTTAAAAAGAGAATATTTAGGGAACTGGTCTGTTCTTAATTTGAAAATTGACAAACCCGGTAGCAATGAATTGGGAAATTGGACCTGTAGCAATGGAGAAAGAAACAAAACAGTCCATTTGTGTGTGCTGGGTAAATATATACATACTTCGATATTATTCAAGTTTAAAATTATATAGTGAAGTCTAGTAAGATACATATATATGTACGAGTATGTACTTAGCGTGAAACAATTAGAAATTGTTTTATGTCAGTTACTCTATACTACATACTACAATACATAAATATATGTTGTGTATCTATATATAAAAAGGGTATCATATGGTATGTACTCGTATTAGGTTTATAAATAAGTGTGTCACAATATTTGTCTTATTTCAGACCCCGTGAAATTTGATCCTAGCCAGCAAAAGAATATTATTGTTGATACAGATAGAACAGTAACTCTATCCTGTAAGACTACGGGATGGCCGGATCCTAAAATTACGTGGTACAAAAATGGCGACAAACTTCTCGGTAATTATTAAAACTTTACAACGAACAATCAATCATAAGCTGAGTTTATTCTGTGTCACAGTTACGTATAAATATAAGCTTATATTATAGTTTTTGCCATCAAAGAAAAATATTAACACTACATGGGTCTTTTTAACCACAGAACTCTACAAAAAAGACTCCTGAAAAACGTAATGAGCAAAAAATTGTGTTAATGTAAAATAATTTATGTCATTCAACAGTGTGACCTATAAATGACTATATTGACTTATACATATATTGTACAAACTTATTTAATAAATAATTTAGTAAAAACATATTTATTATGTCAAAAATATTTACAGAAAGCAATGGAAGTTCCAGTAAATTTAAATGGATATCGAAATACATAGATTTGAATACGTACATCCATCAGCTGGCTATTGTACTAGCTGAAAGAAATGACACAGGGAACTATACATGTGAGGCGGAACAAAGTATACTAGATATACCAAATTGCTATTATAAGTCAGAGCATCAAATCGCTTTGCAGGTTAATTGTAAGTATAAAATTTAATGAAGAGCCTTATTAAGCCTACTCTGTAGGTAAATGAGTGTGAACCTCTTAATGTACTATAAGTTTTAAAAGTGACTAAGAACAATTGGGTGCTTTTGCCTTTTAAAATGTTATTTATAATCAACAAATGATCGTTGTGTCATAGAATGCCCCTCCTTGGGCTAAAATTTCTGCTGAAGTAATTTGTGTTTGTTTGCCAGTATGTTGTTAGTTGTAATAATGTGTTTGTGTGTGAAAATTTACGTTCGCAGATGCTCCAATATTTAAAAATCCAGATGTGTCGTATGTCTATGCTTCGAATAACAAGAGGTAAATACTTGTTTATTGGTTATATATCTTTTATTTTCCTGATATCATACTGTTCTAGCGGTTGAATTTTAAACAGCTGTTATTATCTTGCCATGTGTAATTAAATATGTGTTTTCTTAAGTAGATGCACAAAATTTCTAAGTCTCCGACAAGAAACTTGCTGTTTTCTACACCATCTCTGCAAATATAGATTCGAGTATGTATGTATATAAAATGGACATGACCTAATTAATTAAATTTTCAGCATTCATTTAATCTGCGACGCCGATGGTTTCCCAAGCCCTAAATTCAAATGGTATCAAGAATCGTCTTCAGTATTTTACGAAATACCCTTAAAGAACAATGATACTTCCATCTTAGAAGTAACTGCTAAAGAAGAGACGAAAAAATACGCGTGTATCGCATCGAATGAATATGGTCGGAACAAAAAAGAATTCGTTGTTATGACCAGAATCAAACTTGAGAAGTTGTATGATGTAAGTTTTCAATTAATTCATTGATTTACATATAGTGCGTTTTTTCCAAGCGATGAAATCTAAATATGTAGTTTGGAAATTGGCCATTAAATAAATACATCTCATCATATTTTGTAAACAGAGTAGATGCTTTGACACAGAGCCTAAAGCAACTAGATCTTAACCACCCAAAACCTTTTTTTTCATTTCATTACATAATCAGCATTCAACTGGAATAAATGCATCTAGTGGTCACCTTTCCAAATTTATAGTAAACACAGTCATACCATACCTTTGTTGTGTGAAAGAATTAATTTTACTTAATCTTTATTATTTCAGGTGCAGTGCTTAAATTCTTCAACAACTGAAGTTATGCTACGTATTATCTCAAATGATTTTGAATCGTATCCTTTTGAAAGTAAGTTGATATTTTAATTTGGGTATTAAACTAGATGGACTTTGAAGTAATTTCACATAAGACAAATATAATAATGTCGAGACAAACAAAGACAAACGCGTTCACGACCATTAACCCTTACGGGGTAGTCAGGGGTTCAGGTTTCCATCTCCGCAATTGCGAAGGTAGTCATTCCATGGACACCTCGAACCCACGTGATGACCTGTTAGTCAGTTCTCAATGTGACAGGTGGTAAACCATGTCGCCATTCGTTATAATGTCGAGAATAACGTTAATATCTTACTTAATTTTTTAATATATATTACGCGTAAATACTAAAACATACATATTAACTATAGAGGATTTGTTGACATACTGATATTAACGTTATTCTCGACATTATAACGAATGGCGACATGGTTTACCACCTGTCACATTGAGAACTATTGAACTACTGATACCAAACATAACTACTGTTACTAAAACATACATTAACTATAGTTATATTAACTATAGAGGATTTGTTGACATACTGATATGCATGTTTAATGTCATACGAACTTAAACGAATTTAACGAAATTAATTAAATAAAAAAATAATGTTATTCATAAATCACAGGTATTGAGATCCAGTTTTTCAAAGCTGTTAACCAAAGTATGACTGAACCAACCAGTTGGGAAAAATCTAATGTAACCACCATTCATCGCCGAGACTTAAGCAGAAACAACAAAGACTTAGAAACGGGTATAAAATAATATTAATAACTAGTACTTTAATCATTATATATTCCAGAATTTGTTATAAATTAACCTTTCATATTAATTTTCATGTTAAAAATGTACCTTTTATATCACTTGTTCATAAATGTCATCATATCATTTGTAATTAATTACATTTCTAGACTGACTGACTCCTCTTGTATTTCAGGTGACATCATCCTAAAGGGCCTTCAAGAAAATTCTAAATATTGGATCCGATTACGCCTCACAGGAAATGAACTTGAAACCTTATGGTCCACTCCCTTAATGGTCTCCACCTTGTCTATAACAGATCAAAAGCGATTGACTCACGTAGATTCGAACCTATACATGTTTCTATGCTTCTATGTATTTGCAAGTTTTGCTGTGATGTTCAGTATTTTCATATTTATCGCCTACGTATTCTTAAAGAAACCGTAAAGAAAATAAAACAATTGTAATCTAAAACGAAACTGGTTTTATTTAATGCATCATATTGTTGTAATACAACTTTACAAACTGCACGAAAATAATGGACGTCAGTTAATTTTCATATTTTATACTGGATAACAGACTTAATTTTTTTTTTAAATAAATCAATGAAAACAATTTAGAGAAAGAACAAATATAATTAAAAAACGTATATGATCAAAAGTAAGGATATTTATTCTTATAACTTATCGTATTTACATATTAAGCGGACAAATTAGGGCATCAAATTAAAGACAAAACAACTATACATACGTATGCAATTTAGACTCGAAAGAATGCCAGATCAGCTGTTATGCAATCAAAGTCGGCTAAAGCTTGTTAATTGCAGTAATGACTATATTTATGTATTGTTTTATACATAATCCGGTAAACTGAAGCTGGGAGAAGCTCTCATTTAGCGTATGAAATATCAAAAATATAAATCCAATTACGATATAATGAATGAAGAATGTGTTGTTTAGTCAACATCCATTTTTCAGGTAGTAATGAACCTGACACCCCATTTTTCATGTCGTAATCAATCTGACACTGATAGTAAGCAATATCGTTAAGCTACCCTTTTGTTTAATGAGGAATATACAAGTTTCTAAGGCTGGAATATTTTCATGATTCTAATCGTTTGTCATGATTTCTTTGTTGAATAATATATTTTTGATATCAGTTACTTTGGAGCTTAAATCTCATATTGTAATGATTACTCTTGTAGAATAACGGTAGAGTAAAAATAACTATCTATCTACTTATAGTAATAATAATTTATTATTAGGTATCTATAGCAAGTACTACTTACATAAACGTATATACATATATGGCGAAGACAACAAATACGTTTCACAATTAAAGTAACACAGACGCACAAACGTAAATATTATATTATGAGCGTGTGATTATTAATACGAGTTACAATTAAATCGTAACAAGTACTTTTATTAACGAATTTATTTGCATTAATGCTGATCTTCAAAGTTTGCTTAAGAAAGGGAATCGCTGATAAACAATAAATAAAAGATATTAGGGCCCACCATAGATTATATTAAATTTAACTGGGTAGGTAAATTGTTACAACAGTTGTATTTTAGCTACATTATATCAACTTTTATTCATGTCTGCACTAATTAGGACATGGCTTTTGCAAATAAAATAGGCTCTTTCATTTGATTTCATTATTCTACTCTCTATATATTTTGCTTTTTCTCACATAGAGCAAGTCATGGACGTAAATTTATTCCTGGACACAAATCAAAGCCATTATTGACCGAGATACTTAATTTACACACGCTCATTGCTGTCTTATTTAACGTATATATTGTCATTTGTAAACCTAAAAATTACTACTGAGTAGTACAGCTATTACAATTAAAATGGCCGAAGCCATGAGTTTTCTAGCTATGTCAGTGGTCTGAGGTCTAGGCATAATGGGAATATAATCGGAGAGACCGGCGTCATTCCTGCTGCTGACCCGAGCTTCAAATTCGGTCGTGTTAGGCAGTGGACCTACGACAAAGGTCGATGTATCTGAAAATAGAGAAATAATGTAATAATAATAATATTTTGACATTATTACATCAATTGAACTAGCTCCTTGGTAAGTACATTTAAAACTTGTGTTAAGGGTACTAGTCAACATATATTTAAGAAATATATACATATTATATATAGATAAATACATATATAGCATATGTAATCATCGACCAGACTGGAAAGCAGTAGAAAAGCGTAGTTCTCAACTCTGCCTCCACCGGGAATCTAACCCGGGACCTCACGATTAGCATTCAGTTTTCTAACCGATCGCGCCATGGAGGCCGTCAATGTACATATTTATGACAATATATCTTGGGTATACACATGGTCTCGTGTTAGACTGGGACGTAAAAGGAATACTATCATGACGCCGTTCATCCCCGCCTGTCACAGGAGGTGACTAAGGAACTAGGGATAAGTGGAAAGTATTGGGGAATGGGCAGGCAACCTGTCACCAATATTCCATTATGTCATGCTAAAAGTGACCTAGGCGATATTACATCTTCAAGGTCCTTTCTACCCCGGAAGGGATTAAATTACGTGAAAGTATATGTGTATACACATGGTCAGCAGATATTCTCATTACTTGATCATATTTTGACATTTGAAAGTTGGGAAAATACTGTGTTGATTTAGAGGTATTCAAAAAGGCCGAGAGCCAAAAGGGAGCTAATTACTACAATGATAGTTTTACTCTTATCAAATAGCATCACAGAAAAAAATATGACAACCGCACATATATACTCGTATATGGGAGAATACCTATGTAAAGTAAAACTAAAAGAATAAACTTGAGAAACAATATAGACTCATACAAATAGTTTTAAGAGATTCGCGATTTATACTCATATAATCATACTCATAAATCTAAACCGCCTGGCATTGTACATATTTATTCTAAGACGTTTACTTAGAAACATATAAAAGTTTTAATTATACAGGTTAAGTTTATTTTACCTCATCAACTGTGCACTTTTTAATTCACCTGTCATGTACTTCTGCTTATTGAAATCGCCTGTCAATTTTTTTAAGATGAACAATAAATAAACTTTATCCTATAAAATTTTCAAATTTACAGAAATAAGTTTTAAAAAATAATTTATCTAACAGTAAAAAAAAATACAGGGGTTGATGACGTGCAGGGCTGACGCCTGCCAGGTCATGGCTATTGCTTTTAGAATGCCATAAATTGTAGGTATGCAAATTTTTAACCTTACAGGAAGACAGTTACTCCCAGGGTTCACTGGCTCTCCAACTATAACGGGCCTTATCGCCACAAGATACTGTGAGTGAGTGTAAGCCGCGCGTTATTGATAAAAACGTAGCAGTGAGGGTAGTCAGAGAAGAATCTGACAGGGCGCTGCGGTGGAGACGAAGAAATATGAATCGTCAGTCTGCCCGTGACCATGGCTGCTGCAACGTAGCCGTAACGTCGGGTTAATAAAGGTAACTTTATTATATCAAAACTTACACGATAAGTCCCGTTAGTTATTAATCATACAAATAGGTTTTAAAAAGTTTTACAGTCACGGTCACTCACGCTCTACCTAACCTACCGAAATACTTTTAAATAGTTTGCTATTGATATCGTCTAGTACTAACCATTAACAATGTTGACATCAATGGTATACGCTTCAGTCCAGTCAATCACCATGCCCTCCGTATATGGCAGGAATTGAAAAGTAAAGCCTATAACATAAAAATATGATAACACATTTTCGTCACATAATAAATAAAACAAACAAAACAAAAGCGTTCACGACCATTAACCCATGCAACGTAGTCTGAGATTCAGGTTCCATCTCCGCAATTGCGAAGGTAGTAACTATGGCCACCTCGAACCCACGTGATGACCAGATAGTCAGTACTCAATGTGACAGGACAAAGTGTCCTACAAAATATTATTATATATAATAATATTTGAGACACTAGTACCTACACCAATTGAACTAGCCTCTTGGAAAGTTCATTTAAGACTTGTGTTAAGGGTATTATTCAACGTATATTTAACAAATTTAAACTTATTATATATAGACAAATACATATTTAGAATATATATAATCAACGACCGTACAGAAAGGCGTAGTTCTTAACTCTACCTGCACCGGCAATCGAACCCGGGTACCTCAAGAGTAAAGTTTAGGTGGTTATTTATTATTTTATAATTACCTATAACAGGTAGGTTGTCTGGCTGAGGAGTGAACGACGTCATATCCGTAATGAAAGTGCAGTTGGAACAGGTCACGTTGAACGTCAGTTCTGATGCATGCGCCTCGATGAGTTTCACCTGATGAACGAATGATACATTATACACAAGTCATCATTGTATTATATTGTCGTAATAAAGTCCCGTGTTTGTCTGGGATGTATTAACAATGCTTACTATACTATACTGTTGTACATCCGATGTTATTGAATGCGACTAAGAGGTGAGATGTAAATAGAATCTATTGGGCGATAGGCTAGCAACCTGTCACCAAAGTTACATATGACATAACAACCCTTTTCATGCTGAAAAGTGACTTCGGAACTATTATAAAATCTCCGAGGTTATGATTAGTCCGAAAGGTATTAAAGGAAGTGAATTTATATGATTGTAAATATTTTTAAACCGTCTAGTGTTTTGGACGTTTCGGAACTGCAAGGGACAATAATAAATTAACATATTTTTTTCACTTTATCATTTTATGTTCATTTTATGAAATGAGCGCATTTATTTTCCTATGTATCCTTGTTTTTATGTATTTATTTTCTGTGTTCATTTCTGTTTCGTTTCCTTAATAAATAAATTTGTTAAAATATTTTCTTTTATTCAACTTACATCATCAGGCGGCGGAGGCTTAGAACCTCGAGAGACATGGAATTCTATAGCACTGTGACCTTCAGAATTGGTTGCCATACATTGGTATATACCTAGATTACTTTCATCGTACAGACGCAGTTGGAGTACAGAGTATTCACCGTCAGGCGCAGTGTAAATCTGGAAGTTATAAGTTATATAATATAAATTACTATTACAAATTGTAAAGGACAAATAACTAACACAAAAACATCAATATACATTGTATAACATCCATTAAGTTATATAATCACGTTCCGGAAAATATTATATCGAAAACAAATGACAAAGTATTTTGTAAAACATTAAACGTATTTCTATAGATGTCTGCAGAAATTTAAAAAAAAAACAAAGTCTCAATCTCTCCCATGTTTGCTACACCCCTATGGGGTACAAATTTAAAAATAATATGAAATTATATCAGTTCAAATGTTCCCACCATACGACAACAATAAATGAACAATGTACAACATTAACTAAGTCTTCTTTGCTGTTTGTGCTTATTATTTTACGATACTGCAAGTTGAGTGAAATAACATAGTGTGAAATAGAATAATATTCTTGTATCTGTTATCAGTACATAATTATATAATTGCATAAAAGGTTCAGTATATTGTATTTGTAAGCATAAAACTAAGCTTATATTCATGTGAATACAGTTGTACATACGAAGAAATTTGAATACATTATTAAATTATTCTGTTGTATTACTTATAATAAATACTTTTTATAGACTTTTAATATTGTGATAAAGGCCCTTACCAACTCTTTGTCCTTGATCTCGCCTCCGTAGCCACTGCTGCTCTTCCTAGTCCATCGATACGTAGGGCTCGGGTGTGCAATGGGCTGGCATGTCAAGTTTTTCCTGCAATCAAGTAAGAAAGTCACATAAAAATTAGAGTATTATCCCTTTAGATGTGGACCAAACATCGAAGGTCTTCCCGCGACCACGGCCTATGCAACTGGTTTGAAACGTCGGGTGATATAATCTATATCTTAATTAATTTTATCGTGAATCGACCTGGTCTCACATAGTAAATAGAAGCTCGGAGACACGATAATATCTCTTGGATCACATTCGTCCCATAGCCCTATTATTCCATTTATCTTTAGACCCATAGTCGCCTCTTACAACTTGTTGGAAAGAACGGAAGCTAGTAGCATTCTTTTATCGTTTTAGTCTTTTTTTTGTAACTATATTTTAGGACACTAATACCCCATTTAGGTATTAAGTATTTTAATAAGGAGCAAAGGTATATGTAGATAATTATGCATTGATATTTTGTTATGCATTAGCATACTAACCTATGATTAATATTCTGGTACACAAAACCTCGCGGAGATTAAATCTCCTTGGTCGCTTTTAGCATTCATTTTGGAATTGCCCATTAGACTGCTGTTACCTCTATTGCCTTAGTCGATAAATATGACATGCCAGTTGGAGCAGTACTTAGTATTCTTCTTACGTCTGGACTAGCACGACACAGTGTAGACTTACATACATATACATCCTTTATATAATATCTCCTTGGTCACTTTATAGCATAAATATTGGGGTTGTGATGTTATATGGAATATCAGTGACAGCCAATCCTTCAACAGATTTAATTTACCCCTAGTTTCTTAGTCGCCTCCTACAACATGCCGGGAAGAAGGGCAGCTAATTAACATCTACGTCCCAAACTAGGACAGAAGTAGGTATAGCAGCGTAGCACTAGACTTACGTATCATTAAGTAGTGCATAAACTTCCTCTACTTTGTATGTTGTGCTGATGGGTGCATTGCTTTCGGTATCAGCAGATGACCTGAACAACGGTTTATCTGAAAAAAATAAGCAATTATTAGCCAAGTAGTAATATGTTATTGATTTTGTTTTCTCCCTCTGTCACTGGAGTGTAATCTGTGTATACAAATAGAACATATTGTCTTATAAAGTTTAATATATCATACATATTTATCCCTTTTTGTAATACCTATTGCTTTGTGTATTCATTAAAAAATATTTCCACTAAGTGAGTAACATACAATGGATATCAATTTTAAGTTATCTTATAATCAATAATAAAAAATTAAAATAGTAATATCGTATTAAACTATACCTTGGGTTCGATTAACCGATACAGTTTAATAAACCCACTATAATCCAGTCGCAATACAAGTAAAACTATCATAACAAACATTTCATAAGACTCCAAGCTGACTATCAAATTAAGACGCGAAAGTAAACT
Organism: Leucoptera coffeella; assembly: GCA_030578115.1. Taxonomy (NCBI): domain Eukaryota; kingdom Metazoa; phylum Arthropoda; class Insecta; order Lepidoptera; family Lyonetiidae; genus Leucoptera; species Leucoptera coffeella. The sequence continues at coordinate 84,804 of JAMBLF010000374.1, forward strand.
TCGGCGTTATGATTATGCATCCACATGAACTTAATCTATATAAAGGTGGCTTAAGCTAACTCACGCTTCACTTTTAACTGGATTCTTTTATCGGTGTAGTATGAAAGCTGCTCTTGCGTGGCTTTGCACACGTAGTAATCGCTGTCCATGTAATTCAAGTTTCGAATTTCCAGTTGGTGGTTGAATTCTTTCACTCGTATCACGTATTTTGTAGGGTCATCTGAAATTGGGAGGTTAAATATATAATGAGCAGAAATAAATTTATTTATAAAGGGTTTCATATGTTAAGAATATAATAATAAATAAATAAAAACATACTTATCATATTAATACTATAGCATTACTTAAAATAAGTAGATAATAATAAGGTACGTATTAAAATTGTCAATACAGCATGTACATAATTACACATTTATCACTTTTTTCGAAAACGCATATTTTACGGTTTTATTTAGCGCTTTTTATTATTTTATCACGGCGCCTTTAGTCTTTTATAGTATTAAGATGATATCAGTATGTCATATTCGTTGCATATCCAATGCGTATTGCTCAAAAATTATCATTCATCCCTACTTCTAAAGTTTCCGAGATTCTTACAATATTCTCGGACGAAATCTAGTCAGTAATATCTTTCGAGTTCTTTCTGAGATTAGCACGAGAGGGCAAAGTCTAAGTTCATGTCAGCATGATTAATGAAAAATGACGAGCTATACGTAAGAATAGAAGTAAAATTAGAAAAAAATGTCATATATATGTGAAGTGGTGAATCAAGTATTTAATTGATAACATAAATAGTAAAGTTCGATTCAAATAGACTTTGTTTTTGGTGACAAAGTTTAAAGGCGAGGCAGTATATGATTGGAAAGAAAACATGTCCCAAACCCATAACCAATATCATCATCACATATATGCCATATGGTAAAAGATATTATGTAACTTTTTGTTAATTTCACCCCTTCGGGTATTATGAACGACAAAGTTAGTAACATAGTAGTTTATATGAAGTAGTCATACATAACTAAATATAGAACTTTCCATTCTTATCACGTCAGCCTACAAAGAGATAGACAGACTTCAAACTTTAACATTTTCATTCCATTGACATCCATACATCTACACATACACAGATTGTGTCTGTACATAGTATATTATAAAATTAAAACTATGACGACCTCCGTGGCGCGATCGATTAGACACATGAACGCTAATCGTGGGGTCCCGAGTTCGATTCCCGGTGGAGGCAGAGTTGAGAACCACTCTTTTCTTCTGCTTTCCAGTCTGGTCGTTGATTATATATGCTATATATGTATTTAACTATTTATAATATGTATACATTTCTTAAAAATACGTTGACTAGTACCCTTAACACAAGTCTTAAATGTACTTACCGAGGGGCTAGTTCAATTGGTGTAATAATGTCCAAATATTATTATTATTAAAACTTGTCTTACCAGGTATAGCAGTCATGTTCTTGTACCATTGAATGACAGGGTCGGGTTTGCCCTTAGCGATGCAGTCGAGACGGACATGCCTCCCTTCGGTTTCCTCCACTGAATCACTTCGAGAGTCCAGCTTCACTCTCTCTGAAAATAATAAACATACCATGATAGTCTAGGACATAAAAAGAATGTTATCTAGCTGCCGTTTTTCTCAGTATGTCGGAGTAGGCGACTAAGGGACTTTGCTAACTACCTGTTACCAATATTCATTCTATAAAGTTCTGTCCACCCCGAAAGGAATAAAAGTACGAGCATATTTATTTATATATGAAAAAAAAATCAATTAAATCTCTGATCAAGGCTTTCCAGAGAAGTATCCATAACTACCAAATATAAAAATAATAATATTGTAGGACGTTATTAAACCAATTGAACAAGCCCCTTGGATAGTATTATATTATCTGTGCCCTTGGTAAGTACATTTAAGACTTGTGTTAAGGGTACTAGTTATAGTATATAGTAGTTAAGAAATATATACTTATTATACATAGTTAAATAGATATATAGCATATATAATTAACGACCAGTCTGGAAAGCAGTAGAAAAGCGTAGTTCTTAACTCTGCCTCCACCGGGAATCGAACCCGGAACCTCACGATTAGTCTAACAGATCGCGCCACGGAAGTCGTCAAATATTATATATAACGAGTTGTATACCTGTCTATCAAGTAAAAGTGGTTTGTTAGGGTTGGAAAAACTAGGGAGCTGTGATTTCTACCCACCCCTCTAAGGGGAAACAAGCATAATGTGTATAAACGTCGCAACTTATTATGGTAATAGAAATAATTAGTATTTTAAAAAGTTTCCATGTACTGCATGTAATAGCTAAGAAATTGTGAAAGACGTCATTGTAGTATTTTTAAGATTTACATGTTTTAAAACGTCATATTCTGAAGAATGAACACATTTTTTACTAAGGTAATATTTTTGGCAAATACTTCATAATGTACATAGTTCATCATAAACTTTGTGAAAGAGTAAGAGCAATAAATTATTTTATATACATACAAACATGAACGAATGAGTAAGCAGAGATCACGGATCTCTTTTGTTTCAATAGTTTCTAATGACTTATAATGTCCTCTTTCAAAAAAATCTATCATTTAAATGAATTGTGAGGCCGATATCCTAAAACACATTTCATACCTCTATCTTTTGCATCATTCAACTACAAGCACAGCAAACGATAATAAAATTGTATAATTTACCCAAAGTATAGTATTGACATATCTGTGACAACTGGTAATATTTAGACGGACAACAAACAATAAGAAAATGCTCACGAAAAATACTGAATTGTAACTTTTGCTCTACGTTATGCTATACTTTTGTTGTTCATTTAAGTTTTTACTGTGATTTCTTCCTTAAAGAATTTCATAAGCCCTACTTACCTCCAACGAGAAAATTGACAACTTGCGTTACTTCCCCAGAGGAGCAGGTCCAGTTCCCATTGTCCTCCAAGTGAAGGTTTTGGATGATGAGGGCGACTAGTTTCCTAGGATTCGATTTCTCCACAAATACTCGCCTGTTCTTCGCATCACGCGGTTCTACTATTACTCCTGAAGGGTTTTGCCATTCCATATCCTGGTAAAAAGAATTTCTAATTTATATATCAACTTCGTCGAGCTTTTCTTTCTATGTTAAATCGGTTTCGTACATCACAGATTGGAAGGAAAAAATATAATATAACAACATACTCGTATGCTTTACGACTTGTGCATGCACACTCAGTTTTATTGAAGTGGGGTAAGCTCTAGTGGCCATCTCTGACTTGTAATTCGACGTAGCTCAGTTGTTTGAGGCTTGACTCTGTATGAGTTTGTATAGAGTTCAAATCCCGCTTGAGCATTTACCAATGGAAATGAAGTTTAATAAATTTGTATATATATTTTTGTAATAAAAATACATTAACGTAATGCATTGAATATTACGGTGAGGGAAAGGAAAGGAGGACACCTAACTGTTCTCCCATCAGGTAATAGTCACTGCTTTTAAATAGTGAAATGGCATACCACCTGTCACATTGAGTACAGTACGTGAGTTCGATGTAGCCATAGAATTACTACCTTCACAATTGCGGAGATGAAGAAATGAAACTCTGACTACCCTGCAAGGGTTAATGGTCGTCAACGCGTTTGCCTTTTTTTTAGATTGTAATTAATTTCAAAAACACATTTATACTTTTATTAATCCCTAATAGGTAGTAAATAGTCTTTATTATTTACCTCATTAAGGTTATGTCCTTCGCAATATATTGCCCTCTTCTCACCTACATTATACAGTGCCGGTCTCGCCTTTATTATTAAAGTAGGCTCGCCGTCATCTGCCTTCGCTGAAAATGAATAAATAAAAAATATAAGTACATTCGTTACTGTATTACTAAAACGAACTAATAACCATAACACTGTATGGGGTAACAAGTTATTATGTTCATTTATCAGAAACTAGTTAACACGAATACTCAATAACAAAATTATTCCCAGTACATCTATTCATGTGTTTATAATAAAAAGCGGTATTAGTTGATACATCACTGTCTATATTGATACGATTAATTGATCAACAAACAGAATTTAAGCAATGTGAATAGTTTTCATCAAAAGATTCCTCTTAAATTTCAGTATATAACCAGATACGAGTATTTGAGACTAGAACTTATTCTTTGGCTGGCTTTTGCCAAAGACTTTGAAGTTGTTCGACTGAACAGAACACCGACACAGTTGCGGAGCTTTAGGGCTTTTAGTTTTGAGACTAGTTAAGAACCTATACATATAACATTGAAAATAGTAGACAATTTGTCTTAATACTTACTACTAATTAAGAAAATTAAATATAGAAAGTATCAACAGTGTATGTATTAACCTGTTATTTTACGTATTTCAAGAACAAGAGATAAATATATTTCCGCAAAACTATTATATACTTACATATTCAAAAACATATCTGATGTATTTAAAAGATTTATAGAAATGAAGAAATTTTGTTATGACCATCACGCTTAAATAGTCAGTATTATAAAACTATATTATAATTGAAAAAGTTTTCAAGATATTGAATTCAAAACCTTCAATAGAAAGATCATAAGCTAAGCCAGTAGTTCAACGGATTGCCCTTTAGGCTCCCCGTAGTTCAGCTAGGAGCCTCACTGAAACCAGTCAATCGTGGCCCGATAAGCCATTTCAATTTAGTTCAGAACTAGCCTGCATATGGAGTATTTAGAATGGTGGAGAATACATATGAAATGAGAATTCTATTTTTAAAATTCTTTCCATTCTGTATTATGAAAAGAAATTGATTGATTACTAAGCTATAAGTATGAACCCCTCACACACTGATAAATGTAAGTCCATAACCAGCAGCTAATATAATAAAAAACACTTGTTGTACTATACCAAGCAGAATAGCAAGTAAATTTACGTAGAAATCTTTAATGAACAGAAATTTATTTCACGTAGTAAATATCCTTAAATGCGGTTTATAATTGACAAGTATATTTATTTAAAAGAGTGTTTAAAGAGTGATACCTGCATGTCCTGAAAACAGAATTCGTATTATCTTTGTGATATCAAAAAACCGTACATCCTAAACTAACATTTGAATGAACACGTTTATTTACACGGACCAATCATCATGAGATCAAATGAAAGAGCCCAATTCGACAAAAACAAGCGCGTAAGTTAATTAAACCTTTACTTACACTATATAAATAACAAATTTAAATAAAAATACATTTACAGATATACTCTATTTGAGTACACGCCATGCGCTGGGGAATTCTTCCACAAATGCTTAAATCATTGCTCTACAGGGCAATTCTTAGTGCTTTATGCTTTTGAGAAATCACGTTTAGACAATCAGTTTCATGTGAGTTTTATGATTAACTAATGTATTTAATTTATCGTGTATATTTACGAATGTCTGGGTGAAGGTGTATTGAATATCCTAAAATGTTTATTAATAATACAAAACATAATGTTTCATTGGAATGTTTAATTAATACATCAAATTATCATCTTGATTTTATTGCATCCCTCATGACATCAACTGAAGGATTTGTGGTAATGATACATATAGACTAATCCAATGTCACCGTTACATTTTTCTACATTGACCAATAAGGAAAATCTAAACCACAATAAAGTTCCATGCCACTAAAAGGTCAACGTTAAGTCATAGGTTAAAGAACCTACTAAAAAGTCGCTTCACCAGAGGGCGCCCCATTCTATTCCTTTCAACATATTAAACCTGACAGACCACCTTAACAACTTCATAAAAATGTTTCCCTTTATTTCTCACCTTGCGTGTCCTTACATTAGCTTGGAATCCCTTGAGTTTTACAGTCAACACTGACTTCCGTAACATGTCCGTGGTCCCAAAGGGACAGGTTTCGTGACTAAAAAGCACCCTTAGTTTGGGGTACAAATGTGTTTAAATACGTACGACATTAAAGATTTACGGATTTGGTAGGATTTGACCTAAGTAAAACGCATGAATTTAAAAAAAATCAGGTATTAAAGAAACAGGTGAGCCGACATAACCTTAGTAGTGAATGGCTTAATAAAGAAAAAAAAAGAAACAGGTATCTTGAAAGTTTTAGATAATAAACAGCAAAATGTAGATAGTAATGGAATTAATACAGTAAAGACCAGAAAGGCGATTAAAGATTCTAAAACAAGGGTTACTGTTGTAAAATATAGTTTTTTCATATCTTATAATATAAGTAAATTGTATTGATGCTTAGGAAAAAAATATTACAGGAATAAATATGCTGAGCAAGATACTTAACTGTTGGACTATCAACAAAACCTAACACCAATATTCCCCATTGTGGTCATAATTAATGTCTAAGGTTCTGATCATCCTAAACGAATGTACTTATGTGGCAGTTGGTAACCAGCAACATAATTATGGAGAAAGAGAGATGTATGCATTTGTTATAATTAATTTATTACAAAGATTTTCCAGCTTTAATACGCAAAATCAAAATTTGCGTAAAAGGTTATGGTAAGTTATAGAAAAATTTGGTATAAATTTGAATAACTTATGTTAACGCCACTCGTGTTCAATATAAAATTTGTCTACTTAATCTAAATGAAGTAAAACTGGTTCCGATATACAAAAATACTTTTATTCTTAGCCATATAGAATTTCCAAAATATCTTGATAATAACCTGTTTTACCGTAAGATTTGAGATAAATTTTGAAATTCTGCGTCACTACTAGCTATTTTGTCATCTCCTAATTGAATAACGTATCTAACCAATATGTAATAGGAAATTATTGTTGTTAGTTATGAAAGTCAATCATATTTATTCTTATCTTTTGGATATATATCAAGTAAAGAACGAATACTACATTCGTAAACCACGCAGTTAAAATAATATCTCCTTGGTTATTTTTACAATTAGTACCGTGGTTTGTGATTGCGACAATATGTAACATTGGTAACAAGTTGAGTATACATAAAGATGAATATTACAGTCATATTTATTTTTTGTAAACAATATATTACTATGTTCAGTTGTATACGGTGCGGTTTGGTTGCAAACATAAGGGGCGTGTTATTAAACCAATATAATTCGTATATTGGCGAAATGCTCCGGCCAACTTATAATAACATCGGAAACTTCCCCCAGAAAGTTTCCCAAACCATCTTTATTGAATGTTAGTACTCATAACCGATGTACATTTATAAGAGGTAAAGCTCAGTGCTTGGAAAAATTGCTTAACTCAGTAGGTACCATGTTCAATCCCGGTCCGAACTCAATAGAAAATCGTTAGTAAAGAAAATGAAGATTTCTAAATAACGATGTTGTATTTATAAGGAACTTTTTTTTGGGAGAATTCCCCTATTCTACATTAAGGTAAAACGTCGTGAGGAGACCTACCACCTAGTTCTTGAAATAGGTAAAAGTCAGACAGATTATCATTTGTTACATCTTTTTCTAACACCTGAGTAATATGTGAGAATGAACCATCAAATCATTAATTCCGCTGTTTTGTAAATTGATACTACCTCTGCCTGCCCCATGGGGTTTATAGTCGTGAAAATTGGTATATATTTATAACCACTTGTGTGATATACATACATATAAGTGCTATGCTCTTTAACCCCTCATAAACAAATACAGTTATGTAGCAGATGTTGTACATTGACTGGGCAAGGAAATAGTTTATTAATTTAGAGGTCAGGTTACAGTGGTTAGCTCGTGCGGGTAATACCCGAGAGTTTGGCAAAATTTATGAGTGTACCAACTGTAGTCCATTCATCAACGATCTTCGCTGAGGATGAGTTATGGACTAGAAACGTACGATTCGGCTACAAAACTCATTGCAGTTAAAATGGCTTATTGGATAATTCTTTAGTTATTGTTTTATTTGTTAAAACTCTCGAAGATTTTTAAATTACAATAAGGCATACTATATTTAGAGCGAATAAAGTAAGTTTGGAGACACATTAATGTTTCGTTAAAGTTATTGGAAATAATTAGCATTGTTGTTCTACATTGATAAAAATTATTGGTGGCAGTTTGCTATCCCATCGCTCAAATAATTTCAAGCCAGGATGAAATGCCTAGGTTAGGCAGCATTCTATTTAAGGTCCAAACTATAAAAGCAAGAACTAAATATAAATACCACCAAATCAAGTAAATAATAAACTACACACCAAATCTAACCAAAACATATAACTTTTGACAGTAAACAAATTTATACCTAACTTAACCTGGCCATAGTGACGTTATGAATAATAGCCTAAAAGGTTTCCTAACTGGACTGTACAATTAATTGACGTGCCTGTCCAATTCCTTTTACAAGGCCAACCTAAGTAATGCTAGACTTATAAATTTCGAACTGTATATTTATGACGTCAGCAAATCAAAACTTAACTTTATAACAGTGTATTTTTTTCCCCTATAAGACGTGAATCTACCACTTAATCTTTGTTAGAGAGCTTGTAGTGTTTGAACCTAAAAAATATTGGCTAGAGCGGTAAGTAGAGGTCACGGATGTCATATTTTCTATCCTCACATACCATCAACATATTTTTTATGATGTTTTTGTTTATCTTCATGTGGAGGTATTGACTGTTTGCTGTTTTTGTAGATTTATGCTGAGCTCTTCGTCAAGTAATTCTTTTCTATTTTAATTCGCTTTATATATTCGCTAATTCGTATCCACGTACTCACAATTTTTAAAACTAAATAAAATTAATTCTATCAAATATGAAATATAAAACACAGTTACGTTTTTGCAGGACAAAATTCAACAGATTAGTAAAGAATGGCTGGCTTTATTTGATCAAAGCAACCATGAAAAAGATGTATGAAGCAATGGACTGACATAAATTACAGAATGCACATGGAGTTCGCAGAATTTCCATTTGCAGCTGTTCTAGTGAAGAGAGCTACAATAAAAATTAAAGTCAACAATTGAAAAACATTTTGAGAAAAAATACTAAATGTAGGTTTTACTAACATTATTGTTTCGTCGTTCTTTATAAATGTATAAATTCTATATTTTTTAAGCTATCTGCACCTGTTTTGCCTTAGTAATTTTACTTGCTGCTTTATTAAAATTTTCATCACTTTGTCGAACGACAAGAATTTACATAGAAAAACGCGTTCATAAAATTTGTAATTTATTTATGAAAATTCTCTACTACCTAGAAGCTTTGTTGTTTAATTTATAGGTAGCACCATTTTATTTCTATCACAGGCAAGCATGGAAAATACTTATTTGTAATTACCATTCCTAAATCACCCATGACGAAAAATACATGGTTTATCAATTGCTTATCATGTCGTTATTAATATGATCAAATTTATCCCCATACCGCTAAAACAAGAATTGCTCAGAAACATGGTTTGTTTAATCTATTTATCTCTGACTATATCATAATACAAAACTGGTTTCATTGTTTTATTTCTAGTGAATTCGCGAGGTATTAACTCATTGTTAATGAGTCTACATACATTGATTTTATCAATAAATATGTGTTAAGTGTTCAACATCACTTGCAAACGTAAGACCTAGGTTAAACTTTGAACATTCTATGTTTAGGTAAATGAGGAACATAAAAAAGCGGGGTGATCATTGTGTTTCGTTTAATACAGGCGAAATATGACACGTTTCTGAAATCCAAAGGCCATAAGGTTAGAAATTCAAAATATATATGATTACTATTCATATTATTGATAAACATAATATATTCAGAAAAAAACCACAAGGCCATTAGAAGTTCTCTTTTCATTAAAAACCTAACAGGCTAACCCCAATGACGTTCTTGTGGACACTGAATGATGACAATTTCCGCAATAGTTTATCTATAACTAGTAACTAGAACAAATATCGTATTCCGTGCTAAAATGGGATATACAAAGCATGCTAACCAGCTGCAGTACTTCCCGGCATATTGTAAGAAGCGACTAAGGGTCTAGGGTTCAACAGAATTAATTGGACGATGGGCTAGCAAACTGACACTAATATTCCATGTATCATGACAACCTAATAGCCAATAAGTGTCATGAAAAGGATTAAAGAACGTAAATGTATGTTTATATATCGTGAAATATGTCTCTTAGGGTATTCATATAAAAAACGCTTACGTAATTTTTGTCACGACCTATAGCAGGTTATTTGTTAATATTATACCTACTCCCTAAAAGGGTTGAGAGGTCAGTTATCATCAGGATGTAAATTTAAAATTTATTCATGGTTGGAAATTTTATAAATAGCCTGACATCACTCACACATCCGCCAAATCTTGTAACTTGTACAAGTCATTTGAGATAAGGATCCCAAAATAAGTGATTAATTACACACAAAGGTGCTATTTTACCTAAACTTTGATTTTCATTTACAACTTAAGACAAATGAGGTAACATATGATATGATATTCAAACAACCAAACCTGCTTAGTATGTTTACTTAGTAATAGAAATAAAAAAAAATTATAGCGTTTTATCTCATAAACTCTTCAATTGAATATTATATTATTCAAAAGGTTTTCAATAATTTATTTACTACGCACTCGCTAAAACAATATTTATCGTCTTTGGTTATGATATTCAGGTATATATTTAAAATTATGCTTTATGATCAATTCCTCTGTTATTAAATTCACCTACCGATTATTACCATGTCGTTATGTTTAATGTCATGCATAATTAAAGTGCGTTGAATATCAAATATATAATCGACAACGGAAATTTATGGTTATGGAAGCAATAAAGGCAAAAGAAAATGTCATTTCCTTTACAAATTACATTTATGGTATGGGTCTAATTAATTCAGTCTAACTCAGCTCGGTCATAAAACATTTTAAAGTTGCGTAAGGTTTTTGTAGTCGCAAATTAGAGCTTGCATTTTGCCTAGGTATCATAGCTATTCATATCTATTGAACGAATCAAGAGTTAAATAAAACTAAAATCTAGATCTAGTGCCAATCTATAAATCTAAAAGCCAAATTGAATTACGTTCATAAATTTTTACAAGTGGAATATAAATTATTTCGCTCAAGCCATATTGAAAATTTAAATTTTACGTCATAATGAATAGACTTTTACTTGTACAGAACTATTGGCATCCATTTGATTCGAGAGCTTTATATGTATGTGAACAGATATATAAACGATTCGATTGCCAGTCCACTACTAACGGCCCCTATGTCTAACTAGGGAGCAACATACCTTAGGGTATAATGGGAATGCCTGGAGCACTATACTCTAAAAAGAATGATTGTATCCTGAGAATTATTGCTGATTCCATTGATGACATAAAAAAAAACAAATGAACGACAGGTACTTAACCCGCAAACTATTTACCTATATTAATATTCATAAGGGTTGGTCATCCATTTATTTATTGCAGATAATACACAAAAAGTACATAAAAGATAAAGTTCAATATAGATAGGAATAATATATCTACAGTAAGTACGTAACGGCTTTTAAGCCTCAATACAAAAAAAGCTTTTACCTTTTAAAACACAACTGGCTCAGAATAATAAAAAGTTAACATGTCCGAAAAGCTACAAATTGACTAGCAAGCTTCGTTCATTAATTTCAATATCCAGATTTCCCCTTTGGCTGCGTGAGGCAAATGAAAATAAATTACGAACAGCTCAAATTAAAGTGATTTTATTACTTTTAACAGTTTTAAATGAAAATTGTTAAAAAAACGTAAGAGTCCGGTGATATGTTTTTTTTTTTAAAGTTGGAATGTTTTGTCCTAGCTATAATAACATACATTCGATGATAAATGTTTTATGAATATGTTCAATTATTTAAATGAATCCTTATCAATCCACTCTACCGTTTTAATTATTATAATGCAACATCTCTTAAAATTATTGTAATTTATCAAAATATACTCTCTAAAAGTAAAACCTTTTTTTTGTGTTAACTCTAAACAATTAAAATAACAACTTCAATATGAAATGCATTCATATTCACAAATTATTCACATTCACTAAGTAGAATTGAAACTATCTCAGTAGAACTAAAACTTTTCTACGTTCATTCACTAAAGGGAAGCGTTTTTTACAATTCACAGTGTCCATTTAGATCCAAGAGCTGTGTATTGCAGAAATATAAAAGGCAATTCCATTAACTCCATTACCGCCTAAGTTGTTAACTTGCTGAAAGTTACTACGAACTCGTAAAGTCTATGTGAAATTTTATTTGCCTTAGGGTAACACCAAGACTAGCCATTTTAATCATAAGATTGCGGGTTACTATAGATAAATGAAAATACTATGATATTTACCTAGTATAAGAAGTTAAGGGGTACTTTAAAAAAACAACACAAAGACGAACTATACTAGGACTTTCAATAGAGTGAAGTCAAAGGTGCGTAGAAAAATGAATGGATTATTTATTTATTAAGGAAACAAAACAGAAATGAACACAGAAAATAAATACATAAACAAGGATACATAGGAAAATAAATGCGCTTATTTCCATAAATATGTCTCACAGAGACAAAATGATCTCTGAACCGAAATAACAAATGACAAATTGGAAATTTTTTAGAAAAATAATAAAAGGAATAAAAAGAAGATCTACGTTATTATAAATTAATTAAGTGCATTTAGAAAGAAAGAAAGAAAGAAAACATTTGTAACATTATTCATTGTTCTAGATAAAAGGTTAGTAAAAAGCTTATTTCTAAAAGTGCGATGGGAGTGCGAAAACATATCTATAACAAATTCAACTTTTCTATACTGTTTGAGACGGCGGTAATACTAAGAATCAATGTACTGGAACTTTTTTGTACAATCATAGACATTTGCTAATTTTGTTAAAGTTATTTGAAAAATATATGATCATAAAACCTACATATAAAACCTACCTATACTTACAACAATAACATCTGGCAGGGACAGTTATCGCAAAGCCAATGGATGAACAATACCCAGTATCAAGTAATAGAATATAGGTGCACCGTATGGCCCAAGTAATTGATCGGTTAATTAATTAGCCGGCACATATCGTGTTCTCGTATTGTATTACGCTGAGTATCATATTGAACAGACAATATCACTTCATAAGCCCTCCTAACGTATTGTCCTGTAAGGGCTTGAGTTCACCTGAGAACTTCATTGTTTAGGTTCGATAGTAATTAAGTTAGGTTTAAGATATATATGGGGTGAGAACCCTATAGATATATGCAACAAATATACCAAGTTAGTGGTGTTAAGCAGATCAGTAGTTAAGTTGACGTTTTCGTAAAATAAATAGAGAAAGAGTCACTAATATTAATATATATTTTTTTAAACTTGTAGGTACAGCTTCTAGTTTTGCAATCTTGGCTACCCTTTTTTATTCATCATAATCCATAGTATGTGTATTTATACATGCTTGATTGATGTTTAAATATTATGACACATCTTCCTTGCGATTTACGTAAATAATAAACTACAATAAATAACAACGATGATGTGTAGGAAATGCAAAACCAGAAATGTTCGTGGAAAATTTATCCATTGATGACATATTTGTAGAAAATAAACAAGTCAAACAGTAGCCAGTTCTTATCACGTGAAACACAATAACGCACTTTGTCAGTTTTTTATAACCATGTGTTTAGTTTAAACGATGTGATTTTCGCAAGTAAAACATGATATGAGGTTTTTTCGCAATAATAATATGAGGAAAATTAATTGTTAAAAGCTATTGTGACTTATTGGAGTATATATACTAAAAAAACTTAAAGTATGGATTTCAGTTTAACCGTTCGTTAAACTAAAAATAACCTATGTTTTTATTAACTTTCTTACGGTCGTCCACCCTGAACATGTTTAGATTGTAAATATAATTATTTTGTGTTTATAAGTATATTCACCGTTGTTAACCTTAACTGAATATTGTATGCTAAATGCGCTATCATCATTATAACTTGTTGGTCACCTCTAAAATTAGTATTTATTTTGATACGTGCCTACTGAGATATTATGTCTTCGAATTTTCTAATAACACAAAGTGACAAAAATATGCATAAATGAATAAGTGATATCATCATCACCTTTTTAGATTCAAAAGGTAAATTCAATCTAACATGTTTTTCCTGTTCCCTATTCGTAAGGACGTAAATAGAATACTAACCAGCTACTTTCCTTCTCAGCAAGACAGGCAATTTGGGAATCTATTGGGTGATGGGTTAGTAACCTATCTGCCTATTGCATAAATTCATCAACGGTTTTGCTAAAAAAGTTAGTATCTCCAAACTTTTGTCCACTCCGAAAATGATTTAAAGACGTGAATAGGTAGCTATATATGATCGTAAGATTTTACACTCATATTATTTGTAGCCTTAAAAGTAGATACGAAAATGGAAACGCAATTTCACTGAACCCACCTGCCTTCAATCCATATTGAAATGTCAAGACTTCAAATACCGTGATTTTAATCTGAACGCTGTTGAAAATATCACACTACAATTCTTTACTGCTATTTCAAAAATATTATACAATAAAAATATATAAAACGTTAAACAAACAATCCGGGTTTTATCAATTCAAAATCGTTGATATATGCGGATGTAAATTCTAATCAGATTTAATAATTTATATAGATTTCGTATATTATGCAGCATGTAAATCAATATTCAACTAAAGATTCAAGTGCCGAAAATTGTGAATAAATAATCTCTAATACCTAGCTATAGTGTACTGGTAGGCAATATAAATACAAGTACCCACATTTCTTATCAACTGGTCTTTTTTACACGATTTTTTACACGATTGAGAAAATATAGGTAAAACAAATTGATAAGGAAAAAGCTAGCAAGGAATCCACCATAAGTATGAATGTAATTAGAACCTTGTTAAAAATACACGGATGATAATTTACTAAGTTATTATATATTAATATTGTATGTGAGTGAAGCAAGTAAGATTTGTCAGGATCGTTCTAGGTGGTGATTGATGGTCTCTGTCTATCCCCTTGGGGACGTAGAGGTGTAAATAAATTCCTTTAGGGTAATCAACAAGGATATGCATTAAACATTGCAATAAACATGATTAAATGTATACTGGTAAGTGCCATCACAACTGCGTCTGTCCTAAATGCTAAATGTGTCCGACAAAATACGAGGTTTCGTCCATCCCAAACAGGGTTTTAAGAACTTCAATGAATATGTAAATGTGAGTAAATATCTAAAATGCAGCATCGTTTACAATCGAGACTCCAACATGATATTATTCATTCCTTTTGGAATCTTCATAAATTGCTTTTGCATGCATTACTATCGTCTGGGGTTCTGCACTATGTAAAGATGCAATTTGAATGTCTAATATCTATATTTCACGTCATAAGCAACTACGAAACCGAGCAAATAAACAAGTGAACAATAGTCAAGCCTCTGTCTACCCCGCATGGTATACAATCATTATGAGTAAGCAAAAAAATTGTATGGTTTCATATTGCTACCAGCAAGAGAAATGAAATGCTATAGTTATCTTAAAACAAACATAAATCGGAGTATAACTCTTCGTCAAAGGCTTATTAGCAATTTTCTTGTTATAGTTCTTGTTATTCAAAATATTAAAACTATTGTTAAGCGTTTAAATAACCAAACAGGCCAACCAACATTTTTACATTATTTTTTATCTAGTTCAAACTTAAGGAATATTACAAGGGCTGTCATCAAATAAAAAGCTACGGTTTTTTTTAAGTTATACCATGAAAGTTTTAAGAATATTCAAAGTTTTATTTTATGAACTTTGTCCATACTTTACGATAGCATTGAATATATTACTAACGGCATCAGTTTTACCATAATCTAAAAGTTTATGACCTTGTATTAATGACGTCAAATGGCAAAATTTTATTGTTGGTGATCATTCACCCTTGGAATGACGTGATTTGGCATTAGGGGCTGCTCATTCACGGAAAATCCCAGATTCGTATGTTTTTATCCATTTAGAAATTTGCCTCAGAAACCTTACAGCTTGTACAATTGTTTGTAAATAACCAATTATATGTAATAATATGATTGGTTTACTAAGAATTGTTGTATTTCCTTTTTTAACTACTAATTTATAAAAACTAGTTAAGTTTTAGTTTAGGTTTAAAATTTTAGGAGACACTATCATATCCATAATTATAGTTCTAGTGGTATTACTGTGCATTTACATTATAACTTGCTACCTTCTTATATAAAAGGATTAAGAAGTACAATCTCTCCTAAATCCCGATTGAAGATTTGCAGGAGGATATTATATAACAAATGTGACAATATCGTGGGAAACCGGGTTTTCAGCTTGTCTATTTAAAACACGAGATTAAAGTGTGATACGACTTAATATTAGTAATTCTCGTATTTGATACTACTAATATTTTGATCATAATCTGTTAATACAAGCGCTATCTCAACTTTATCTTAATGATTTGTTTTGGTAATAGTAATCAATGATATCAGTTTCTGAATAAAACGTGAAACCATGACTAATGGCATAGTCTATCAGTGATAGCAAGGTTTTTGTATATATTGTTATTGACTGAATGGAAAATTTATAAATTTTGCAAAATTCTAAACATGATAAAAAATGGCGTCGTGTACATTTGCCTACAGGATTGTTTTGTCTGTGAAAACAAATTACGCCATTCGAATATCCATATCAAATGAAACTTTCAGAGTTGAACAGGGGTAGAGCAAAACATTCATTATTAAATTATGAATTTTGACTTTGTAAATAAATTAATGTTAGAACAATCGAAGATACAAGAAATTATGTAGATTGACCTTAAGTTTCTTTTAAAATCACAAATGTATTTTGTAAATTGGCTATTCAGCGGGGCAACGCTGCTAGTGTGCTGGGGGCTTTTGCTTCTGGGTGCTAAATTCGGTACACTAGTAGCGCTGTGTAAATATTTACTTTTTGTTAGATTTAAGTTTTTTTTATGTTTTAATATCTACATATTTAGTTTTTTATAGTTTAATTTTTGTTCAAATACTTATTAACTTTAGTACCTTTTTTCTCATGAAGCAAAGTAAGTCAAACATTTAACAATATTATTTATCCTGCTTTTTGGTTTCACTCTGAAATACCCAAAACTAGATTTGGTAGAGCATTGAGCGAGCATTTTGGTGAACATTAAATGCACACGCGTCAGATGTTCAGACGCTAACCAAAATGGAATAGTAAATGCAATTCTCTGAAGCATTGTTTACAGTGAAGTTATAGATATATTGTGAAGATAAATCACTCAAATGGAATTGTAGATTACTAGGATGCAAGCTAAACAATGCTGGAATAAATAAACAAAGTAAGAACAGGTCGTGGAAATATAGAAGAACGTTAGATGGCTAATGGTTAACATAATATTTGTATTATCAATTTATTTGTGCCAATATCTAGTAATAAAGTTTATCGTACTTATTTTGAATACATTTACAAAATATTGTTTAGTTATAATACTATCGATTTACAGATCGCACATTTTACATATTGACAGTTAGTCATTAAGATCTCAAACTATGGTATTAGATCTTACAAAAATTTCCATTATCAACAGTTGTGAGTCCAAAATTTGCACTTATTTAGTGCGAAATCAATTTCCGAATCCGTATACTTTTATACGATGCTATAAAATATCAATTTAATTGAATTCGCCGCAGACAGCGAGGATGCAAAGGAGCAATAATCCTTCAGCAATTGTGGTCAGGTGTTGCAGCAAATCTGGAATCGCCGCCTAATGCGATTTTTTCCCTCATTTTTACCGTAGAATCGGAGCCGTAGTCAGAATAATTTATAAGCTATTATTTTGCACTCGAGCTCGTTTAACGCGATGCCTCCGTTGCCTATAACGATATTTTCCCTGTTTTTGGCGTGAAATACAAATCACGTTTTCTGGAAGTTAGGAAACATGTGGGCTTCGAAGTTTGCTTATTTAATCATTATAATAAGGAAGTTTCCTTCCTGGAATAGTTTTTGCTTATATATAGTACGTATCATATACAAGCCATATCAATATTTATCATAATCCTCGATAAAGTATAGTATGAATGAAGTATAAATCTCTCGTTGTACAGAAGGTTAAAAAACACACAATAATATGAACACATAAGTCACAAGTTGAAAAAAGAACTACATATATTTCGATTTGTGCCCATTTAAATAAACTCGTCCTATAGATGACATGCCCTTTGGTCATGAATAACAATGTCAATGATTGCATCTTAATTGACTTTGTCTTTTTCTACTTTTAGCAAAGGTTTACTAACATTGCTCCGAAAAAACTAATACAAATATTCTTACACCCAAACAGAAATGCAGAAAAGAACAGCAAATAAAATTTATTTATTTTACGCTATGTAATGAAAAATATGGTAGATATGTGATATAATGTTATATCAATATTCTATAATTAGATAAAACCAACATTTTTTTAGAAAAACACATCTCAAACGACTTAGATTAATTTGATTTGCGTCTCATTCTTTTACCAAATATTGTCACCAACGTAAAAACTATGAATAATCGCCATCATATCAATTACAACAGGTTTAAAGACGTCAACAAAATAAAACAGTAATGCCTTAATAGGTTATCTTGAGAACAACACACATGAAGCCAAATCTGTGCTCGTGAAATATAACCATTTTAAGTTGAGCTGTAATCAGGAATATTTCTTAGGGGATGGGAGTTCTATTTTGATCTGCAACATCGACAGGCTGGCTGGCTCTAGGGGCGTCAGTTTGTCGCGACCGAACGGCGTCTCTGACGTCACGGCTTCCCCAAAGATGGGTCATGGGGACAAGGGGATACAAAGTATACTCAAGGCTTCACTGTACTTCTTTTTAAGAATGTATGCTTACTGACCCCAAATTTTTACTCGATTGCGTAGACGTTATTCCCTAAATAGTTTGTATTTTTTGAAATTTACCATTCGCATTAGGATGTTTATCTCAACTGGGGTAACAAATTTAAAACTTCATTTATTTTTCGTAGGGACATTGAATTAACGAAAGATCAATTAACATTTAAGCAATTTACAAAAAGATTTACATTTAATCAAATAATGTCACCGGTCATATGTAAAGATTTAACTTGGTATAAATTTAACTTGGTATAGATTTAACTTGATTGATATTTTATTATCCTGCATTATCTACGCATAAGATAAAATATTCCCTTCATAGAATTATACCCTACCCCATTCCAGCAAAACAATCTTCGCAATAGATACAAGTCAATGTTTGTGAACAGCGGGATAGCGCTGTAATCATAAATTATGTGAGCAACTGAATATTCGTTGAAAAGGCTTTGATTATCTTAAGATCTTCGATATACATATACCATAGTTACATATTTTCCGACTTCCATTAAAAATTGTAACCAATGGTATATTTTTTAATAAAATTTGGCTTATAGTGTCACTGCATAATAGAGTCATACTTGTTTCGCTAATTGCAATCTGATTTTGGTAATTTGTTTCGCGGACACGTTTAATTTTCAAATAGGCCCAAATAACCAGACGCTGTTGACTCTCTAATTAGAGTGTATCATAATTAATCACTTAATATGAGTGATAGTGGAAGGTTGTTGACATGTAAATTAGTTGTCTTTCTGCTCTACTATACAACAAAACAATAAGAAGGAAAAGGATTTTATTAATACTTAGCATCGGGTAATTTAACCTTGACTCTCATGCGACGATCAATGATTATGTTAAATAGATGAGTGCCTTTTCTTGAATTTTGTTCCAAAATAAAGAAATCTGCCGTAAAGAATCATATCAAACGTTATTACGCATTAGTGAAATTCGACGTAGCTCAGTAATTCGACGTAGCTCAGTTGTTTGGGGCTTGGCTCTGTATCAGTGGGTACATGGTTCAAATCCCGCTTGAGCATGTACCAATGGAAATGAATTTTAATGAATTTCTATGTACATTTTCGTAATAAAAACACATTTACGAAATGCATCGAATTATACGGTGAGGGAAAACATCGTGAGGAAACCTACCTGTTCATTGAACAGGTAATAGTTAGTGCTTGTAAATGGCGATATGGCTGACCACCTGTCACATTGTGTACTGACTATCTGGTTAACACGTGGGTTCGAGGTGTCCATAGAATTACTGCCTTCGCAATTGCGGAGATGGACACCTGAACCTCTGACTACCCCGCAAGGGTTAATGGTCGTGAATGCGTTTGTTTTTGGTTTTTGTGAAATACGACAACCCAACATCGTTTCCGAATAAAATATCTTTCACACTTTCCTTCACTTGTAAATGGAATTCCAATTTCAATACCTTATTCTTTCATCATTCATTCACCATTCATTCCCATCTCCTAATCCGTCCTTATAGTTTACATTATCCGGGACACTATAGAATAGACAGTATATAGTCAAATAACGGAGTCTCCTAAGCAAATAACCTTTTGGTTATTGATTGGCCACGTCAGAACCAGCGGCGACTAAGGGGCGCGCCAGATCGCGGAATGGCTTGCCAAGCAGTGACATAATAGGCCTACACTTTTTATTGCCTGACCTACTGTGCTTATGCCTATTCCCATTCCAGTCTTTATTAATCTGGGCTATTATTTCATGCCAGTCCGGCCTATGCATTTTAATCGTTTTATTATACTCACTCTGTCACCAATCATCTATATGACATCACAAATACAATGTTTATGCTAAAAAGTGACCTGGGAATAATATCGCCAAGATTCTATTCATCCCTAATGGGATTAAAGGACGTGAATGTATATGTATGTAAGAATCAAAAATGCCTCATGGGATTTTCTTTATAAGACTTACGACAGAGTCATGATTTACGTAAAAGCCTCATATTAAACTTTAAAATAAAGTTACGAATATAATCTGTTGATCAGCGATCCAAAATAATTTCTTACAATATTGCTTCCAACAGCCTAAATGACACAAAATATTCTTCAGAGTTAAAACAAACTATGTTTTCCCTATTCGTTGACTATGTTGTCTTATTCATCTACATATGTATTTATGTATTTAATATTACGAGATAAAAGTCAATAGTGACAGGGTTGATTTTAGATTTTAGGCGACCTGTAAGGATTAGCCAATGTTAAAAATAGTTCATGCCTCTGTACTAGTCAGACAGAGTGGCAGAACATAGCACGTCAAAGTTAATTGGGATAACAAGAGTCGTTGTAACTCGCCACAGAACAATAGAATTCGCTATACAACTGTAACTCTACTTTGTACTATGATACATTTTTACATGAAACAAACCATATTTGTTTTATTTACACCTACTTTTCAAAGTTGTATTGTACCTACATACTATACATTCACGTCTTTTAAGCAACCCTTTCGGGATGGACAGAATATTGGAGAGATGATAATATTGATAAATATTGGAGTTATGATATCATATGAGGAATCAGTGACAGGTTGCTAGCTCATCGCCCAATAAATTGCGTTAACCCCTAAATCGCTCCTGACATTCTCTTAACGTTCCAGCTAGCACGGGGTGAGCACCTTAGAAATAAAATAATTGTGATGAATGATAAAAAATTTAGAAGAGCTTTTCTCTTGAAAAGGGGTTGGCCATATAAAAATGAAAGCAATAGTTGAGCTCTAAAATAACTTACAAACCAGCTTTATTACGCTCGTTCAAAAAACACGCACCCTTAATTTGGCCTAGATACACAACCCTGTAGTCAAGCAACTAGTTGAAATTACTATTGTAGAGTTGGTGACAAAAATAGGCTTAGGTAGATCAAAATACTACAAAAAAGTTTTTTCAACATCAAAGATGAAATTTAAGAAAATAAGAGTATCAATTTGTATACACGCATCAACTTCGCAGGCCATCGATCGCAAATCTCTCTTGTTTCACTTACACACAAGATCTCGTACATGCTGTACTGGTTTTCAAGCTTAAACTGTCCAATCCGACATCCGAGATCACTTTGACATGAATATTAAAAATTATCAACAAGTACCGAATTTGAAAAGTACACTGTGTACAACGCAGGTCCATCTGTCAAGCTATAACGTATTTTACAAATACATACAACATCGATATAACTTAATTTATCACGTAGATTTTTTAATCAGTTCAGGTATCAATTTCTAGGTAATAAACAAACAATGTCTATCTGGTTTGAGACTGATTTAAATGTGAATAATATTAAAACTAATGAAGCTAAGACCCGTTTCTTGTAAGCCTAACATTATCTTAAATTTCTAACGACGCATATGTGTTAGATTCTTTGTCTGTTGTCTGACGACTTTTAAGGATAAAAAAATAAATGTTAAAAAGGCTAGACCAAACTAGTTTGGTAGGAACTTTTGAAATGTGGATGTAAGGATAACTTTGCTCAGAACTACAACATTGCACTTTCTTGACACACCTGGGAAACATTTTTCGTAATTTCGTCGAGTCTTGTCTGAAGGAGCAGAGTTGCTTTTATTCATAATGTTTTTGGACTTGACTGTTTCATAACTAAAAGTAATTTATAATATTTTTTAATAAATTTTATTCGATAAAATACTGTGTATTGTATTTATATGATAAGTTTCCAATTCATCGTTTACTGTTTATTTATATTTTATAAGATGCCTATAATAAAATAGAATTAAAGTGCTCTTCAATTCATTAAAAATTATTGGGGTTATGTGAGAAAGTTACAATGCGAAAAACTATTCATAAACCTAAGGCGTATCTAATAAAGTACTCCACGAACTACAGTCTCAAATAATCTCTTAATAGGAATTATAGTAAAAGCCCTAGAGTACCTGTGTACCCTTGAAAAGTGAATTAATGCATCTATTTTGCCCGTTAGTGTTCTGAAGAGCCTGAAAGCTTTTAAAGGACCCTTCAGTTCACACAAACCCATTTCTACATACGCGGAACACAAGAACATGGGAAGTGACTCAAGTGTCTACATATCGATGTTACAATACGAATTCTCAATGTTTCCCTACAAATGTCATACATTTAAAATACATAAAATACAATATAGTGACATAACATACGTTACACTGTATGATTCTTAATTGATTTCATTTGTTCAGTTGTCGTTATGACACATAGCAATCACAATACATACTATATAATATGAAGGTATAGGTATAAATAATCACTTTCTTTTGTAAATAGCAAGTTTTGTTAATTTATATGTCAAAAAAGGGTTTTAATAAACATGTACTCGATGTACTATTTAATTCATATGTTTATTGATTCAATCAAGTTCAAGTTTAATAAAACAACAAAAAAGAACACTCAAGCAATTCCTTATCTTTCCTTATCTGCGTTTAGTATATAATACTTTTACACGAGAAAAGTATTATAGACTAAACGCAGAATATCGTAGAGCTATCAATCATCCGCCGACCGGTGTAAACAATAGCAAATTCGTTTTTCAATCGCTCCACGGCTATCGATCACCGTGAAATATTTTCTACAACTCATCGTACGCCGTTCGCCTGCGAAAACGTTTACTTAATATTATGTGCATTATACATAAACTAGAGATTTCTGAAAGGTTTGTGTTATAAGCTTTATACATAAAACCAGAGCTTTCTGAAAGGAAAGGTATGTATCTATTTATGTGGATGGTAGACAAAATATCGGTGCACAAAAATTTTTCAGTCTTTATATTATTACACTGGATTTGGTTACTTATATTCTCAATATATTCATATGTGCTAATTGTTCCTAGGACGACTTAAATACAAGTCTAGTATTGAGATAGCGATTGCTATTAAATAAACCAACAACTAAAAAACTTTTCTAGAAACTTCCATACTTCTATGAAGAAATTAACATAATAGAAATTCTGGTTATTAATGTAATAAAACAAACAGCAAACTCGTTTCAGTTTTATTATATTTGCAAACAAACTTTAGATGGACATCCTTGATTCAGATAAAGCTCATTGTAAAGTTTATGTTATTGTTAGTAATTAAATACGTAGAATACTACGGTGAGGGACAACACGTGTGTTCGAGGTGGCCATAGAATTAGTACTTTCGCGATTGCGGAAATGGACACCAGAACCTCTGACTACCCCGCAAGGGTAAATGATCGTGAACGCGTATAATAGTATAGTATAATATGTAGTATATTATGTAGTATAATATGTACTCGGGTACTATCATATCATGTAATAAATAAAAACTTGCTATGGCTGTCACGCTGGATGCTGATTAGTATAAAGTATTGACAATACAAAATCTACTCCATACTTACGGAGATCGAATCTTTAAATTCCAGTTTGCTATAAACAGACAGAAAGTTCGAATGCATGCTGTATAATTAAGTATATCATAGAATTGTTTATTTATATCACAAAAAAACTGTTTCTAATAAGTTAAGTTTGAAAAACTTATGCAACAATTATTACCTTTTGATGTATTATTCCTTAGTATACCCATAAATTATAAAGATAAGATTTAGGGCAATCACCGATAATGTCTGTAAGCACCGAGGTATCAATACATTATATTTGATTGTATAATATTTAAGTTTTGTAGGAAGCAGTCATCAATCAGCTGTTTTGATACTAGAATCACTATCAACCACAGATAATATTACAACGACTATGCATAATACTAAAGAGTAGTAAATTTACTTAATGTTTTTAGCAACAGACTGATAAAATCTATATGCTTACTGGTTATTCTATTTGTTGAATAATTTATAATAAACAAACAGTATAACCAGTTGTAAAAAATAATTACCAACAACAAGTATAGTGTTATGTTTTTATTAATGAAAATTTTGCTATTTCTTGTTTTGCAAAAAGTTACCACTCCTCACTTCTATACCCAGTAACCGCAACATTACCTGGGCAGTCTATGAAGGTCGATTGTGTACGCGTAGTAAGTTTTAATGCTTCGGAAATTGGAAGTGAATCATGTTGCTGTTTATTAAATTGGGAAATACGGAACTCTTTTTGAGGACAATTGTATATTCTATATGTTGAGCATTGGTCAACGTCTGTATATTGCGACACGAAATATGTTCTATCGGATGTTTATTTATCATGTTGAAATAGATTGTGTGTACTGTAAACCATTTTCTCGCAATTGTGGGAGATAGATATGTATCTGTGATCTTACTTCTACCCAACGAGAGATTTTTTTTGTGTCGAAGATAAAAACGACACAAAAATGGTTACATTTGTACAAGGATAACCTGATCATACCAACCATCTTAAGTGTCACGTTACTTGTGAGGATTACCCCCCTCCGTTTTTGTCTTGATAATGTAACCGTGACAAAAATGATCAGAATGTCATTGACTTCTAACAGAACGTTTACTGTCTGTAGTAGAACTGTATACAACATAAGAGAAGTTTGAATAATAGCTATAGTTAACGTATATATAACGTATATTAATATTATTATGAGTGAAAAAACAAAATAATAAACAACTGCTGTACTGTTTCTTTCTTAACGAGTCTTTGTTTTTTTCCAGTTAAGTTTTGTGTATTATGTTTTACCAATAAACAGGAAATTGCTTGTATTGACTGAATCATAAATCGTATAAATATTTGCGTTAAGATTTGCCCTTTCTTTTATAAAGTGCCATTGACCATCTTAATCAAATACAAAAAACTGATAAAAGCCTTTTGGCTGCTTATAGAATTTTCCATCGAAACCTCTGGATAACAGTACATACAGACACAAACAACGATCATGTTTACCAAACTTCTTTAAGCTCAGATGAGTTTTTAATTATACTACTGTTCAGTTATATCCAAGATTATTCTAAACATTACACATCACATCCTAGTATCAATTGTTTCCTGAATTATATTTTGTCCAGCTATTGGATTTAACCAGCAATGTTTTTGTCACTCACAACTGTATGCATAACAACAATACCACACCATGATTTTTTTATAATAAAGAAATACAAATTCACATTCTTTAATGCCTTTCGGGCTGGACAAAACCTCAGAGACATTATTATACCACCGTCAAGATTATTGAGTTGTGTTGCCATTATGGAACAATGGTGACAGGTTGTTAGCCTATCTACCAATGGATTCCATTGACTCCTAAACCTTTAGTCGCCCCTTACGGTAAGAAATGCAACTAATAAGCATTGATTTTACATCCCAGTTCGCACATGTTACTGTTTTTTATATTACTGATCGAAAAGCATTGTTAGAAAGTATGCCGAAACAGGAAACTGGAGTGTCACAAACAGAGCAAGGGAATTGCGATTAATTAAAAACAAAGCGAGGCGGCGCGAATGAATGGTACACTGCGACCAAAAAGTGTATAAATGATTGCACCCACTGCGCTCCTGACACTGCTTAGGCTTTGTAAATAAAAAGTTCAGTAGTTTAAAAAATAGTGCATTGTTTCTCGCTCATTTGACTTACTAGGGTACATATTACGATGACAGATTTCTATAGAAGTATGAATGATCGCTGTTAGGTGTGACTATGGATCAAATTGGTAAAGAGATAACAGTCTATAATACACCTAATAATATGAAAATATAAGTGTCCATTTAAGTCCCTTGGTTGATATAATAAGTAATACACTTGTATGTAAGAAGGAAAGATCTGTTCATGCTCTGTTATTATTAGTTAATCATGACTTTATTATCTACGTATTTATATTTCTTTAATACTACTTAGTACACACACAAATAAATGCATTTGGAGTATTTTTAATAATTGAAAGTAAAACTTAATTAATGCTAAGTTACCTGTCAAAACATACAATACAGGTTTCACCTGTAAAGCATTTGAATGCCTAAAATGGATTGCTATTAGCATAGCAAGATTGAATACGCAATTAAAAATTTGAAATTGTTTGAAGAGGCCCTAATTAAGTTGAAATTTATGCGAACATACAACAAAGCCTTACAATCAACAAGCCTAATTCCCAGAAGAATGGGCAGAGGATAGCAAACAACGCATTATCAGTTGACTTTTATAAAAAACTCTTAGTTATGATTATAATATGATGATGAGCGGTAGTTTGAAATTCTTATCTATAAATATCGATATATATAAATATAAATATCTTCAATGAATCCAATTTAAGGAGCAAGTGGTAATAGCTAAAACTAATAAATGATTGTGTCCTACTTTGATCTATTTAAGAAACTAAACTGTTTCTAATAGGCTTTAAACTAATACAAATTTCTGGCCGCTCATACTATCAACTAACAGTTCAGAGTCAGACTTACTCCTATGTTTTACTAGATCTGGACTAACTAACTATACTTACATATATTGAGTGCCAAATTTCCATAATATCCTTTACATACTGTGCGTATACAAAGTGATATTTCGTCTATGATCAGTCAAAGATCTTATAAGATAAGTGATACTTTTTATTATATTTATATTTTTGGTGATAACTTTGCTTTTTACCTACAATAACTAAAATATAGATTGACACAAAAATTGGCAATTTTACATTGAATACCAATTGAAGGATATCACATCTATTCATATTTTCCAATATCTCTTAACTACTGATTCTACAATATTGCTGATAACCTCATAGCGACAAAAAGACAAAGCAAAAGGAAGCGTTTCCATATAGTAGGTAACAATGCGTAATCCCGTATTAAATTGGAATGAACTGTAATTGACTCACGACTGACCCGTCAATTAAAAAGGCGTTTGTTGGCCTCCTGTCGCCCTCCTATTAGCATACCAGCACTTATCGAATATTTTCATCTCTGCCGATATAGAATTTTAGTGTATGAGACAGTATATTTTATATAATATAACTTAAACCTTCACAATCATTAACCCTTATAACTACCAAATCACGCGTTCAAGTCTCTTCTCTGTGTTTTATTTGATTTATATCAAATATAGAGAAAAAATAACTCATAGAATATATATATAAATATATATTTATGATTATTTCGAATTAGGGTAAGCATGTTTAAACTTTGGTCTAAAGTGGTTGACATTTGTAACAGGGAATAAAACCCGTTCTAGAACCAGACATTAATTACGTTTTTTTTTTGACATTTCATCAAACCTACATTTCATGATTTACGCTTATATATGTATATGTCAAACCCGTTTAAGTACTGAAACCTCAGTTTGATTATTTAAATTTCTTCTCGATTCTGGACAACCATCTTTTCTTGGTGAAAATTTTCACACGTTGACACGCAAGCTAATGATCATAGGTATACTTGGTTTTGTTTGTTAATTATTTCTAAAGTGATACAGAAGTTGTTGTTCTTATCGGTTTTTATGCATCTTTCCTTTACTTAAAAATCTTTATAACATCTAAAAACCACCATAAATATTTGGTTCCGTGAGATAATAATTTAACGGTCAATTTTACTATATTTAAAAAAAGATAATTTAGTACTATAATAATGTTGATTACTTTCATGGAAAGTAAGTACGAGTACATAGTGAATCGTTAAATAAAAACTATCTCGTTTATTTTGTTAACATGTGTCATACAACCTTGAATATGCAATAATTCGTTTAAATTAGAATAATATAAATTATCTGTTAATAAATTCTGATGACACAAATCGTGACACTTTCGGGTATTAAATGATTAGACAACTTGCCTTTATCTTTGTACTGTGAATTATACTTCCGTTTTGCCATCGAATAGAGGTTTGATTAAAATTAATGATAATAATAAAAGGGTTATCACCTAGTCAGCTGTTAAGAACAGCCGCGCGTAGTTGCGTGTTAATTTAACTAAAATTATGTCTTTATAATAATCTAAGTACTAAAAAATATATATTAAACTAAACTAATTAGTGTTAATGTAAGTCTTATTAATATTTGGCACTAAACAATTTATCTAAATAAGAATTACTATCAACATTAAAAACTTACCAAAACAACAATTGCCTATAACGAAAAACACGAAAAAGCACCAATTCATATTCACTAATTGTTTTTAACCCTATACTGCACAATATATCATGGACACCTTCCTATCAAACTTTTACTGTTACACGTTCTGCGGTGTATCCCGCTTTACAAGTGTCTTCCTGAGGGAGTCAAAAAACTAACTGGGAACATTATGGTGTATTGGGGCTGAGTCTTTGGACGCATGCGCCTACTGTACGAAAGTTTCGCCTGATTATATCAATTTAATACACTTTTCTAGGTCTGGGTTATAATATTAATGTGCACTAATGGCCCTTGACACGGAACGGGTTAGATTAGGACGAGTACTGAAACTTGGGTAGTAGGGTAAAAAATGTTTTAAAAGTTTTTTGAAGAATAGTTTTTATTATAAATAATTAAGGTTTTAGATAAAAAGCATATAATAATTTAAATCTACGTACAGTTACTATTATACCTACTTCCCGATCTGATTCAACCTTAATTCATTCCTTCAATAAATAAGAAAAATAATATACCAAATATTAATATTCCTCATTCATTTAAAGATGAAATACAATTTACGGCGTATCAAAACTTTTATGATAAATATAAACTAGCAAATACTAGGATTATCGCACTAAATTAAGCTTCTTTTTTTTCCAGTTGTATAGTATAGCAATAGTAGCTTCTAGATTATCCAGGATAAATTTACTTAACTAATGAGGCTTCTTCGCCGATACTTTTAATTCCTGTGAGCTCCTTAAGTTGCTTCAAAGGCGTAAGTTTATGCAATCGAGACAAAAAGATAAAGAGGGGTTAAATTACTATGGAAACTTTAGTTTAAACAAAGATTATCAATTACTAAAACAATCATAGGAATTAGACATGATAGAGAAAGGACTACATTATAGTATGTAGTTAGAAAATACACAATTACGCAGCAATGCATCGTAATTAATATATTATATAACTTATTACCCTTTTAGGACGTACAAAATAAGGAAAAATAAATATTTGTCTCTTCGGCCATCTTTTAGAACAAAATAAAGTTCCTTTTTTGACAATGATTACCACTTGTTACAACCGATGTTGTCTATCACGTTTAAAGTAGTGCTAAAGTTATAAATTTTATGTTGAAATAAACAACGTACTAAGCAATATATAATAATGTGATGTTTGTATTATGTTAATGATACAAACAAATAGTTAAATATAGCACAGACTTTTATATTGTTTATATTTATGAAAAAAAACTTATAACATATATTGTTTATAATTATAAAAGCGATAGCACACTCTCCCGTTTTTTATACCAGTGTTTTTGCGTACGAAGATTTTCCTCTCCGCTTTTGCAAAGAGGCCGTTACTCGATGACAGATCTCGGCGAGATCCTCGCACGCTGTTACTAATACATAAAAGTGCGAATCCGTTCGTTTCACGACTAGTTCAAACGCAAACGGCATGTTATACGGTTGGATATAGTGTTCTAAGTCAGTGCAAGCCGGTACTTATAAGTGAATAAAAATGATCCAAGTACCAACTTATAATGGTAATAGTAAGGAAAGTCACAAGGTTCTGCTCAAAGTCCGACTTTGGACAGCGGGGTTGCAAACGGTTCATCTTATCTATTTGGCGGCTAAGCTATTGACGATCAATTTTAGGGCTTGTGAAGACCCTGTCCTATGGAATTATAACACGTTGAGATTTAAAATGATCACGTGCTGGGTTAATGTAAGTTTATCTAATTTTTTTTATTTTAGACGTAAAATTGTACTAAAATAGTTGGTAAAAAGAATGATAACTGAATGATGTTCTTCCGGCATGTGGTATGAGGCGATTGAGGAACTAGTGTTAAAGAAAATTATGTGGTAAATAGGCTAGCAACCTATCGCCAATGTCCCATAATATATTAGTATATATACACAATATTAATGCTAAAAATAGCCAATGATTATTAGTTTCTGTTAATGTTATTTTCTGTCCACCCCGAAAAGTATTAAAGAACGTGAAAGTTTATCTACGTATATATGTCAAAAACATACGAGTAAAATTTTCCATGAAATAGTAATGAATATAGTAAACAATGTCAATCATAACGTTATTGATTAATTAGTAT
Organism: Leucoptera coffeella; assembly: GCA_030578115.1. Lineage (NCBI taxonomy): Eukaryota > Metazoa > Arthropoda > Insecta > Lepidoptera > Lyonetiidae > Leucoptera > Leucoptera coffeella. The sequence continues at coordinate 115,710 of JAMBLF010000374.1, forward strand.
AAAAATTAGATAACTTTGTAGACTATGATAACACAGCTTAACCCGTTCCTATTGATAAGTTTCTTTAAAAACACATACAGATCGGAAATGCATCAAAGATTTGCAGACCAAATCTTTAAGTATATTGATAATAATATAATCCTAAATTGATTGATTACATAGAAATAATATAAAGCAAAATCTCATCAATAATATTTTCGATAGAAAAGAAAATTACTAGTAAACAAGAAGGTACAAAAATAGATTATAAGCATCATGTGTAAGATATATTTAACATATAAAATAGCATAATTTAACATTAGGAATTCCCCGTAACGTTTCGACGATTTTGATAAACCTTCGATACATTAATACAAAAATTTGCCCTAAACTGGCTTGACAATATGGCTATTTGTATGATAATTACGTTCTTAGAACATCAAAATATACATACTCGTATATTATGATATATATTTATTTAAAATAGCTACAACAAATAAAACAAAACTGTATTTAATATATTTAATATTTCATATTAAGAATATTAACGATCTTTTTAATAACATTATTATTTATTTATTTTCTTTACTCTAGTATAATATACAACACAACCAGCAATTTATTTCTAATAGTATCTTAAATTGCATTATAAACTAATAATATATTCAATTATTTACTAATACAAATTACAAATATTGTTGTAACTTTGATATTAAAACTTCACTTCAAATTTAATTACTTTTACACAATTTCATTTATATTTTTCCACCCAATCTGAATATTTGCTTCATGTTTTTATGTACCAATGTTGTTGTGAAGAAACTAGGTAAAGTTCATGTAATGAGAAATATATACATGTTAACCTTACTCTATGTACATTTTTGTACATTATTTCCTCTCAAAGGGATAAACAAAAAGCAAAACATCCTAATTTTATAAACTTTCCTGTATTATATTAAAGGTAGGAGATATCTGCCCACGTAGTAAAATAATTACAAGTCTTAAGCAACTTTACTCTTCTTTTATCTTTCCTTTAATCCATTTCGGAGAGGATATGTATGTATATGGTCACTTTTTAGCATTTACATCCATATATTAAGGAACAAAGTATTATGTTCTCAGAGTTTCTGTCTACCCCTAAAACATAAAATTGTATAGACATTAACAACTACATAAGATCAAATGCCGATAAAGGTATTAAGAATACTATAACCTAATGAGTAAGCAACTTCAAAACCTACTTTAAGTTTAATGATCTGTGATTTTTGTTGACGTATGTTATTCTTGCATTATGATGTTTATGTTTTAATTGAAACATACTTGAACATCACACCTGTTTCATAAACAAGGATGTTCAGATATCATTTGTAGTCCGTGCTAGTCTGGGTGGTAAAAGGAATGCTAAATAGTTGCCGCAATATTTGTGATTATAGTAATAATTTAGTGAAATAATCTGAGCTTAGACATGTTTTATATACTACTATTGATATACTCTTCTCCCATGTTCTATATAACTATTTAAAAATGCTAAACCTATTTATGTAAGAATAATATGCATTATGCAATACTATAGTTCCTGAATTCATAATATTAATATTATTCATGAAATTCACACTTTTATAAATTTTTTAAAAATTAGAGTATTATGGAGTTAAAAATAATTCACTAAATGTAATAAAATCATATTTAAGTAATAGAGTACAAAAAGTAACTATTGGTGTGGAGCAGTCGTCGGGTCGTACAGTCCAGATGGGGGTGCCTCAAGGCTCAATATTAGGTCCGTTTCTTTTCCTAGTATACATAAATGACTTACCTTTTGTAACTAAAGATAGGTGCAGGACGGTCCTTTTTGCTGATGACACATCCCTAATCTTTAAAATTAGCAGGAAGATTGATGAGTCGCAAGCAATAAACTCGGTGATAGGAGATGTAGTTCAATGGTTTCAATATAACAATTTAGTTCTTAATAATATTAAAACAAAATGTATTAAATTTACTTTGCCAAATGTTAATGGTGTCGAAACCAATCTAATAATAAATAATGAAAAAATAGATAAAATAAATACTACTGTTTTCTTAGGGATAACTCTAGATTCAAAGCTGCAGTGGGGAGACCACATTTGCGTTTTATCTAAAAAACTTAGTTCCGCGGCATATGCTGTTAAACGGATTCGGGAATATATGGACGAGTACACGGCTAGGATTGTTTATTTCAGCTACTTTCATAGCATTATGTCTTATGGCATCTTGCTGTGGGGTTGTGCTGCTGACATAAACACAATATTCGTTTTGCAGAAGAGGGCTGTTCGCTGCATTTACAGAATGGGCCCCAGAGAGTCACTTCGCGAAAAATTTAAAGAAATTGATATTTTGACGGTTGTTGCTCAGTACATATATGAGTGTGTCATTTATGTACATAAAAATAGAAATATTTTTAGAAGAAACTGTGATTTTCATAAAATTAATACTAGGAACAAACATAAGCTGTATGTGGCGCCCTCGAGGCTTCAAAAGGTCAAGAAATCTTTTATTGGAAATTGCGTGCGTTTTTATAATCATTTACCAGACTGGATTACGCGATTGTCCTTACCTAAATTTAAGACTATAGTTAGAGGCCGACTAGTCCGGGGCGCTTACTACGCGGTCGGGGACTACCTCGCCGATGCTCAGGGTTGGCAATGAGTGCATCTAAGCTATATGTGCAAAGATAATTTATGTTAATAAGTGTATAAATTTTATGTTTCTTTATAATTTGTTTTTGTAACTCGCACTGGGCAAAAAATCCTGAAAGCCGGAGTTTCTTGTTGGTTCTTCTCCGAGCCAGGGCTTCCGAACCAACGGTAGAATTTCAATGCCAAGAGACAACCAGTGTCAGGCAAATGTTTTGACTTTCAATGAATGTACTGTTCTTGTACTTATATTGAATAAAAACATTTGACTTTGACTTTTGACTTTATAGGTAAATTAAAATGTAAAAATACTAGAATTTTCAAAACAAGACAAACCAGTAATAATTACATCTTTATCTATTTATAAGAAGTGATTTTTCAAAAAATTACTTCTCTTCATTACATTTGGAATTCATTGAATGATTGATAATAAGAAGCATAGAGTTTAATATATAGTATTTAATATTAATTGGAAATGATAAAATTCGTTTGTTTACGCCAAATGACAGACGAAAAGGTCAAACAACTAAGGAATTTACGTTATTTATCTTATTACATTAAGGTCTTTAATTTAGTAACACGTGACTACATAATGGCATAAAATATCCAGTTCTGATCTGGTCTTCTTTAATCCCTTTCAATGGCATAAATCCTCGCACACGATAAATTCATTGTATTGGTGAATTTAAGAATTAATATCGGGGTAGTGTTGCCATTTATATCGTATATTGTTGATAAGTTGCTAGCTAATCGACCAATTGAATAATAATAACAAATTTATTTCATTCTAATTTATAGTACTTAAAGAATATTTTTTTTCCTTTCAAACCATTCTTAAGTAGCGACTATTAACTTTTGCGGGGTAGTCCGACGTTAAAGCGAACATCTCCGCAATTGTTGTAGTAGTAAATCTATGGCCGTGCCACGTGTTGATCAGATAGTCGGTACTCAGTGAGTCACTTGTTTACATTATTACCTGTTCGGGAACATCTGTTCTTTCTGTTCCTGTTAGGGTTGATTGTCTTATTGTTTATTTTGTAAAACAACCCAGAAATATTATTATTTCATTCACTACACATGTGACCAAAACTTCCAAAACAGATAATAATTATGTATCGATGTAAGCCGATTAACAGTAATAAATGATAAGAAATCGGTTAAACTACACAACTTTTCTCAGTGATTACTTCTATTTCGTTTTGTTTGAAGTATTTATCGGGATATAAAATCACAGTAGGTAATTGAATAGGACAAAAATAATAGTACATCGAAACTGTCCCTATCATTTAACCTTTTCTAATCTTAAAATAATATATTTGATAGTATGAATGATGAATATTCATGTTGTGGAATAGATATATTACATTTGGCATTAGTAATGGGTTACCAGCGCATCGTTCAATAAAAGTGTATTAACTTATTTACTATTAAATGCCTTATTCAGAAATTCAGAGAATTAAGGCTAACTTAAAAGAGCTCGTAAATTATTTTTACATATCACCTATACTTACATATATATGTATGAGTGTATGTACTTTTTGTGTTGTCTGACTTTTAATAAACAACCATTCAGCTAATGATTTCGATGGTATTTGGTCACTTAAAATACACTTAAGACCACTCAGCCAATGCAAAACGTAACAATTTTCAAATAATGAGAGCCTCCGGTCCCATACTATTTAGATGTTGATTAAGGCAACATAATGCAGATAATATTAACCTTTAGTAAATGGTTGGTGAAATTCTAATCTAAAACCTAGTATTAATAGATGAAAGGTAGCACAGTTGATAAATAACTATAACGTTTTAAGTCTTTAGTTTGTGAATATTAATTTAATTTTTTCTATACTTAAAATGTAAATAAAATTTTAAATACATATAAAAAAGGCATGTAATAATAATAATAATAATTCTTTATTGAGATTCCACATTATACAAAAATTAAAAAAAAAAGACATATAAAATTAACAACTACAATAAAATTCAAAATTACAATTCAATGTCAGTTACATTAAGCGCGCCGTGGAGATCCCAAATGGCGTCCAGCTCGGCGGGAATCTACGGAGCGCGAGCTCAGTAAATCCGCCGATTTTCAGCTGGCGGCTCACAGAGGGTAGACACATGTATAATAATATTCTAATTTGTTTCAGACGTTAATGCTGCCTTACTACCCGATCGGCTTTTATTGCGACTGGAAAGAGTACAAGGGGCAGCATCATGAAAAATTTGTGCAAAAAGTGAACAGTTTCCGACACATTTTGTTCACTGACCTGATTTTCCCCGGAACTTTGGTAAGTATACATTTATGATACAATAAAATGTTCTAAAATTAAAAAACGATATTTTAAATATAATTAAATCGACATAAGTATTATCTGAAGTAAAAATATCGTGAATATTTATGTAAAAAAAACACTGGGGTTATCTTCTCTACGTGATAAGTTTCTCTAGCTTCAGGGTACATACGTCATTTTCTTGCAACTAATTAAAAAAAGGAAATAAAATACCTTTCTTGTACACAATAATTTTGACAAAAGAATAATTATTCATTTTTTACTGTTATGGAGGATACGATACAAGATAAGAAATGTTAAAGTTCATATATTTATTTATTTAAGACAAAAAAAGAGTAGGATTATAGGTTTATCAATTTTGCCAATGTTCATACAATTTCATTGTTACTTAATCAGTTCCTGTTATTTTTCATACATTTATAAATAAATTTACACAACGAGAACTATCGTAAAATATCATAAAGAGAACATTATAAACGATTTGTTGTTACATAAAAACCAGTAATCTATTTTTATGAGCGAATTTTTTCGGTAATATTTGAGATTGTTGACAATTTTCAAGTCATTTGAAGTTCGTATATTTGAACTTGAGATTTGCATATCATGCAAATTAGAAATACCATAATAACCACAAATTAACATGGAATATTACTACAAGACAAGCTTATCACTAGTTTTTTTGATTCTAAGTGTCTTTGACTCTTAATATTTATATTCATTAGGAATACGGAAAATTAAACTTTTCTGTCTTTATTTCTTTGGAAGTAACCTAAGTTAATCGTGATTTTCAGTGTACACTACTTGTTTTTATATCCGACTCTGACTTGATATTACAGTTTAAAATATGAAATTTTATGTCATAAATAAATATTAATACATTATTATATTACCGAATTTAATAATTTGAATGTAAAAATTACCACTTTATCCCAAGGTTTTAAAAGCAAAATTCTAAAACATATACGGGTTTTTACAAAAATATCTAGAATATATGTTTTTTATATTCTTTTCAATGGAAATACCTTTTACTCTTTACCTTTACTTACTTTGCCTTTACTATTTGACAGTTTTGCTATATTTATTTTCCTTCAGTTCGCAGATATTCTCTTCTGGAGATTATGGACGAAGAACAAATTTCTCCTGGCTCCTGATAGTAGGGAATTGGATGCAGTGGTACCAGAATGGATCCATCACTGCCTTCACACTGTATCACTGTTGCTGGTGGTGATGGAGATCTTTTTGGTCCCCAGATACAGGCCCAAGAGTCTGAAGAAGGGCCTTATCAGGATGTTCGCTTTTGTCACCGCTTATTATGGAATGTAAGTACTATGATGAAGGTATAACTGTAAAATTATTCCGAAATTAAGTATATTCCGAAATAAAAATAATTTATTTTTCAAACTCCAAACTCTGTCAAAATGTTTGCCGTAGCAAAGATTTAAAAAAAATATTTAATGAGTACTAAATGGATAAAAAAGTATACTTAAAATATACAACGGTTATATTCGGCCTTGTCATTCACATAATCAGTCATATTATACCTAACAACATTGTGAATAATGAATTGCTAAATTGACTTGTTTAAATAACCTTCTTGTTTCAACCACTGAACACATTACTCACGCTAACTAAATTTATTTAAGCTTGAAAGAAAAACTAATAATTAAAATTATAAACCTACTTAGTAATAGTATGTAATAGAATTGATTTAAATGACCTATATCAAAACCAAGAGAGCCTATCACTAATCATTGCAGCTGTTACAAACTGTGTCACGATGTAAATCCGCAATGTTCCATGGCTTGATAACTAATTTCCATAGCCTTGTACTCACGAAAGCTTTGAAAAGACATAATATTAATATATTATGCCATGATTACTAGTAATATACGTAAAATTTTTGCTCTTTATCAACCCATTCCAGATTTCAAATTTGAAGAGGTGATACTAATATAATTAATATAAAAATCTATGAAATATTCGTTCTATAAGGTGTATAACCTCAAAAGTAAATTACTTCATAATAAAATGAAAAAGCTTTATACCGTTTTAATGTGTACATTTTTGTTACAGAGTCGCCCATTCCTGGTTTAACGGCGAATACATATACCCAGTTCTCGGTCATTTGACTATTCCTAAAGTCATCATGCTGAGTGTGTACGTGTACACTGGATTCCTGTTCTACTACTTGGTGCAATGGCTGTTAATCGACCTGATCTGGGGTGGGAAACAAAAGGCGGAGCTGTGATCTTTTTAATTTTAGGGTGTCGTAAAGAATAAGTTCGTGTCGGAAAGTCTCTCATATGTTTGTATTGATTGAAATTTTATATGGTATTTCATTTTATAATTTCGTATTTTTTGAACATTTATAATGTTATGTAATATAAAGCATACCTATTATGCTTTGTTCGACACAAGTGTGATTTTTAACTACATTTTTATTGAGATGAACCAAGACAGATACTAATTCTTATAAATTTGTAAATAGATATTTTTAATGTGTATAAATACGTATTAGTTTAATATTAACTTATTACATAGATCTAAAATATTAGTCTTAATAACTGGGGTATTAAATATTAAGGAGTAAAGATATCTAAGGACCTATAGTATCGTACTGTATTTTGTATCACTTAAGCTCAATTTTTCTGTTTTTAAATTTTATCTGTTGTTATTTCAAAGTTCTCGATTTTAATTTAAATGGAGCTGTATTTAATTTGTGGAATCAACTTAAAAAATGTAACTTTATGTATTCAATGTAACAAAAATATATTAATTTTTGACTGAGAAGTATTTTATCAAATAGAAATATAGTCAATAAACAGCATAGAATTTGATTAAAATGAGACTAAATGAAATAAGTGTTAACATATCGATATTATGACTATTAATGTATAGGGAAAAGTTGCAATAAATCTATTTTCACGAGTAAAGGCGACTTTTATTGAAGCATCTACATATTCCCCTAAGGAGTAACCGAAATGTCGGAAAATAAGGGGCGAATGACAGGGATATTCAACAAATGGGGGATAGGATGCCGCAACCATTAAATATTTTTAAACATTGCCCATTAAATAAAGAAACAATACTTCTTCTTCTTCTGGTGACACTCTATTACTGGAGGTCTGCCGTCAGCCTGCTGAAACTTTTCTTGTCCCTGGCCATCCGGAATAGCTCTTCTACACTGGCAATCCCGGTCCACTCCCGGATGTTCCTTAGCCAAGATTTTTTCCTCCTGCCAACTCGTCTTTTCCCCTCTATCTTTCCCATCATTATGAGCTGCAGTAGTTGGTATCTGTCATGACGTAGAATATGCCCCAAATAGCCAACTTTTCTTTGCTTAATAGTTCGCAGCATCTCTCGGTTAACAATACTACAATTAGTTTTTCTGCTGAGTGGTGTAAAAACAATGAATGAAAATGTACTAAAACAAAAATCTCTAAATCTGTATGTTGTCGTATACTTAAACTCTTCAGCACATGTACAGACCTTGGCGTTATATATTTTATAAAATACAACAGGAATCTATTTCCAAAAGCACAGATAGTATAATCCCAAAAGTAACTTATTCCATTTGGTTACCTTAGAAGAAATACCGACGAAATTAGCAATTGCTAACAGTTTAAATTCCATAACAACACGTGATAGCTTATCCATTTCTAAAGATAGCATTACTAACCATAATATGAGTCAATATTTTATAAAATATGTTATAATTATATTTATGGGATATTTAAAAATAACATGCTTACTCATAAACCCGTTTATTAACAAGAATTATCTCAAATTATTATACAAAATTATAATAAATTATTCGTACCTTCATAATTTATTTTCGTGATAAGATAAAAGTATTTTTTATTTCTAATTATCAAATCATACACTATAACTAGAGACTTAAAGCCACTAAAAAGGAATCCGTTACTATCAGAAGAGCACATAATATGTAAGACAAAATTATGGTCTACAATAATTCATCATCATCATCAGCCGGTCTGAATCCACTGTTGACATAGGCCTCCTCCAAATGACGCCACTTCTCCCTGACAGTGGCCGTTCGCATCCATTTGATGCTGGCCAACCTGCGCAGGTCGTCTTCCCACCTTGCCCGGGGACGCCCCACACTACAATTAGCATTACCATCAGAAATGTAATTTTATTAAGAATATTAGCGACAGATCACTAGCGTCTTGTCCAATATATTCCATTGACACTTTTCTTACATCCCAGATAGCAAGACGGGTAGTTAGTGTTCTATTTATTCGTCACACCAGAGGGTTTCGCGAATGCATTGTTTTACATTAGTATATTTGTTTTACTTACGTTACTTGTTTGTTTTCACTTCACTCTTTTTGCAAATATAATTTATTAAATAAATACCCATCGTCACCTTTTGTTTATACGGAAACAAAACAATGACGTACCATTCACTTGAAAAATAAACAACGGCGGCTACTTTTTTTCTTTCTTTTTTTAAAAACAAACAAGTCATTCCATGGTGAACATAGATAGGACGCGTGCCAATCTGACACCTTGATCTTCGAATGTTTCAAAAACAGGTTTGTTACCTTCAAGCCTTGACGTCATCATTTGTGGTTTGGCTATTTGCAAATCCCATTAAATCCTTAAAATGCTAATGTTTTGGCATTTGTCAAAACGTCTCATGTGTTTTCCACTTGTCGCCAAAATTCACCTTCATGGTAATGCATCTAGAAGGAATGGTGAACCTATGTTATTAAGTTTCTTATTGTTATTGATTTATCTAATGTAAGAAGGTTTATCATAACATAATAATATACATAGTATCTATAAATTAATTTAATTAAATAGTATATTTTAACAACAAAGAACTAACTTACTTAACTTTTACTTAAGGGTAAATATTTATTGAGTTAAGTTGATATCTTTGCATACACTTGTCAAATCGTCTACTTGCATCGAATCTCATATACACGCATACAATTTCCAAATTCTATGGAACTGAAGTTGTTTAAAATTCATATACAAATACATGTACAACTAAACTAGTGTAGAGTATCATAATTTTGTGTAGCTCTAAGGTCCCTTTATATAATCATATCATCACATCAAAGGATATCGAGGTTTCGATTTATTAACTTTGTTTTCTCTATGTACTTAAATACACTACATACTTCCTATTCCGTACTTGTACAGGACTTTTAGAATGCGCCAACTAAGGTTATATGTAAGTCAAATATTTTACGCGCTGCTGGTTCTAACTTATTACCTATATTCTATATAAACGCTATCACAACAAGTACCAAGATTTATACGTCTGATTTCACCAAAAGGGATACGACATGAGTATACAACTTTGTACGCATATATAAAATATCTCCCGTGCTAGTCTGGGGCGTAAAAAGAACGCTTACTAGCTGCCGTTATTCCCGACATGTCGTAGAAGACCACTAAGAGACTAGATGATGAATAGAATCAATAGGGCGATGGGCTATCAAAATGTTACCTATGTTCCATATAACATAAAAAGTGACTTAGAAGATAACATCGTGTCTTCGAGGTTCTGTCCACCTGAAACGTTTGTAAATAAAATGTAGATATTGAAATTCTTATAAATCCTAATGAATTTCCAACAGAAAATGCAAATTCTTGCCTTTAATTCATGTAGTCTTCGTCTACAAGGCGCAGAAAGCTTCAACTTATCTTATATCTCGCATAACTTTAACTTCGAGAACACGTTATGCTAAAGTTTAAAGAGGGAAATTTGCTAATTTATACTAACAGAAACTTCTCAGTTGATTTTAAAAAACCTTAATACCATTCGAGCCTCCTACTCGTTAGAACACCTGGGTTAGTTACACCCTACTATTTTATAATTATTGATACATTCATTATTATTCATGTAAGGTGTAACTCGATGGTTGGTGGCTTTGAATTCGGAAACTATAGATTTTGAGTGACCATCATCTGCTTAGAAAAGTAATTGTTCTTTGAATACTATCCACTTTTTTCAAACAATAAGCAACTTCCGCGACTTATGGAGGTCATTTTTTAATATGGTTACTGTCACTGACTATTATTTTTCCGAGAAATAGGCAAGTTTCCTCACTAGGTTCTACCTAACCGACAGCAACGGAATGAAGTCGTCTAGATCAGGTTCTGTTGCCATTTTTTAAATAACCTGTAGCCGCAAATAATATGTTGATTTGATAAAATAAAACTAGAATACGTGTATAAAATATGTATTTTTTCACCCATATAAACTTATTTGAAACATGACTAGTACCTATACATTTCATAGATAGATCTTACATTATTAAAGAACATTTTAATATTAAAATAGTGTAATATTTACAACATACTAGATAAACGGAAACTGAAACACTTAAAAAAATAATTATCATCGGATGATATACTGGAAACTTCTACTTATTACTATAGATAAATCTACACGTGTTTTAAAAAACACATGTGATCGAGTCTAATAGATAATTTTAATCTTACACAATTAAACTAAAACTTATTTACATAGTTAGAATGAGTCGACAGAAAAATTACTACACTTCAATAAATTGTCATATAAGTTTTCCAATTACATAACAAAAATTTCACCCAACTTATACCTATAACTATACTGTATAGTATTATATTATCTGTGCCTATAATATTCTACTAGAGTATCAAAATTTAAGCAGTCTTCTTTAGTCCATTCGTGCCCCACAATAAGTCTATTAGTAGCCATTGAACCAAATAATAGAAAAGACTTTCTCCATACAAAAGCACGATAAACAATGCAATCTTGGGAATACTCATGTGTCTGAGACCGGGATACACGTACTCCTCATTTGCGTAAGCGTGGAGACATCTGAAAGTAGAAAAAAATTTATTATTATTTTATGAATTCTATAACGGTGAGGGAAAACATCGTGAGGAAACCTGCCTATCCCTCAGGACAGGTAATAGTCAGTGCCTATATACGGCGATACGGTTCACTACCTATCACGTTGGGTGCTGTCTATCTAGCGATACGCGGGCTTCGAATGACCCATACCTAACATGCCTTCGAAATTTCGGAGATGGGCATTCAAGCCTCTGACTACCCCACCATAATAAAAAAAGGGAGTGTGTATACACAAGTCGTGAAGCGTATGAATGTATGTATGTTCTGTATCCCCTAGATGGGGCAAAGGGCATCCACAGTGCTCCGCCCTCTCGATCGGTCTTGGGCTTCGCGCTTGACTTCACTCCACGTCTTTAGAATGCAGAAAAAAGATTATAGGCGAAAAAAGATTATGTGTTTCAAAATTACACAAAAAAGTCAGTGATAGATAAATGTATAAATATAAGTTTACTTCTTTCAGGGTATAATATGAGATTAAAATACATTTTAGTATAGATTGCGGTGATTTTAGTCCATTGCTCAATAAGAATTAGCAAATCCTAATGATAATTATATAACCCGATTATTTGTGACAAAGACGGTTGACAGCCATATCAGGCCATATAATGACTATCTAAAGCGTCGATTGGAAGTGACAATATACGAATGACATTATATATGGACCCGTAGTACTTAAAAGTCATCATAACGTATAAAAGATACTCACATAGCAACATACACCGTTATGAAACCATTCATTAATATCAACCCATTCTTCAAAGACTGAGGTCTGTTCCTAGGAGTCAGAGCTATATCTAAAAGAACTAAGAACGCAGGTACTGTGTGCAAACAGTGGTTAATCCAAAGCGGAATCAAGACTTCAAATTCGGCGCTATACGGCGCTATCCAGTTCTTATCTTTCGTCCATAATCTCCAAAACAAAAGATCTGCAAGCTGTAAGGAAAAAGAAATTCTTATAAAGATAAAATTAATTCTTATTTCATTTTATCGATAAGTTGCAAGTTTTTAATCAAATTCTTATCGTAATGGGCATATGCACTTGATGCATACGTGATCAGTTGCAAATAAGATATTTTTATTAATTTTCTCTTGAATACATCCATTTTTTTGAATGAAAAGATAAATAATTAAATATTTATAAAGAATAAAGGAGCGTTTACATCACAGCACAACAGCTATCCTTTCCGGATAAGTAAAAAGTATTACTACCATCGTTAATCCCAAAGTTATTAGGTCACGCAAGGACCAATTTTAACCAGATAAGAAATACCCAACGTACAAGATGGTGAATCTATTCACTATTTTAAGTGATAATACTACATAATGATCACTAAAAACGTATAGTTTATCAGATAGCCAATACCCAACATAAGACATAGTAACTTCTATCTACATTACTGTCTTTTTATTATTTAATGCGTAAAATGATGTTGAATACCAAATACTTACCAGGGTCCCTGGAAACATTATGTTTGTGAACAAGCCATGTCGGATTTGGTTCAATCGCTGCACCTTTGCTGTTTCTTCACCATGATATGCCTTCCAGTCACAGTAGAAACTCAATGGATAGTACGTTAACATCACCAACTGTAAATATTAGATACAGTGTAAGTAAGGTAATAAAATTAGACATCATCAATGCCATGACGACGCCGATAGTTATGCTAAAAGGGACCGAAGTTATAAAATATCTAAGCTTCTGTCCAAGAAAAGGATAAAGTAGTATGAATATATAAAGAGGCGATTTATGGACTACGATTTTCTTCGATACCATTATGCGCTGGCTTATCTACAACTTCATTCTCACATGTTAAATTTTATGAAACGTACTTTCTTGAGATTTACAAACATGAGTGAACGTGTATGATTGATGATTTGAGCACACATATTAAATTAATCAATTGTAATCAATCGATTGCTTGATTGGAATAGGAAGTGACTCACATTGTAAGCTGCAAGTAAACATTTCATAATATATTCGTCACAATTATCCTGTTGTTGGGGACTAAGTTTTAAGAAAAGCAATATACGTTATTAAAATATAATATAATAATCTATAAAGCTCTAATATCAAAGTGCAATACACGTAATTAATCTTGAGTTTGAGAAACCTGTCACACTAAGTCCTGGCTATCTGTTAATACGTGGACTCGAGGTACCCATATAATCACGTTTTTAAATAATACACATTTGCAACCTTGATTGATATTGACACTGCAGCAAAACTCGTATTTAGTTTAACCTGTTTTACAAAAAGTTTTAGTCAACTTGACAGGTAGGTTCTTATTTCAAGTGCAATATTTAGAACTTATTATAAACTGTAACTTAACAAACACTGTTTGTTTATTTGTAACTATGTATATTTAAGTTACTAAGCAACAAGACAAAATTCAATACAAATCATCATATCTGTGTGCCAACTGTGTTTTAAACTCGTAAAGTTTAAAACACAGTTGGTTTAAATGTTGTTTTAAGAAAATGTTGTGTCTATATTCATGTACAGCTTTTCAATATCTCGTAGGGTAGTTAGAGGTTCGCGTGTCCAATTCTACAATTATCTGAACTATCTGATCTTCCTACCTATTGAATAGCATAATACAAAATATAGATTTAGCACGAATAAATAACCCGAATCAAATCAATGCGTCGTAAAATACAAAAAACAGCATAACCATTCATTATTATCTAATTTATTATTATCGGTATGCAATAACTAAAGGTAGGTATACAATACGTCACTTAATAATTTCAGTCACGTAACAATGTACTGTACTATCAAATAAAGTTCAGTAAAAACAATTTAGGCAGTGTTGTTCGGAATAAGGATGAGTTATCAATCACCATGAGAAGTGACTTAATTATTGCGTAATTCAAACGTCACGGCCTTAAGCCTGTAAGTGGAGTTACAGGCTTGACTATATTTAATACAAGCAGTAACTATTACCTGTTGGGGTAGGGTTCAAGCAATATCAAATAATTTACCATATTTTTATTTTTTCAGAAGTTTTCAGTACATGAAACATAGATGGCACTGTAATTATTGTTTTTTTATATTATATTCTTCGCTCCTATTAGTAGCAGGGTGATGTTATATAGCCTAAAGCCTTCCTCAATTAATGGTCTATCTAACATAAAATCAATTTTTGAATTCCAACCAGTAGTTACAGGAAGCAAAGTACGAAAAGATTAAAATACACAAACAAACAAGGATATGCATATTATTTATTAATCTAATTTATTTTTATATTTAAGACTAATTATTTTTATATTTACTATTGTTTGTTACTTACGTAAGGTAAGTTAATTAATTATTAATATAGAGATTCATATAAGAAGTTTATTAACTAGTGTTAAGTTTGTAAATATCGTTTTCATTTCTTATTTATAAAATAAATATACTTAACAAATTTATTCATCAAACGAATTTATAGAAACTTTTAACCTAAGAATAATGCAGTCACATTGCAGCAGGAACGTAATTATTTCTAATCATACAACTCTTTTTGCATACCACATCAGAAGATGAACTAGCTGCCTCTCTTTTCGATTTGTTATTGCGCATGAATTAGGGACTAGAGTCTAAGGAATGTATTAGTAACTAATTTATCAATATATTTTTTAAATTTAATACATTTCAAATATATTTCAATTTCTTAGAGCCTGTAAAGACAGAGCAAAATGTATGTAAGCCAATTCCAATATGCAAAGGTTGATCGAAGAGAAGTTACTTCCGTCATTCTGTTTACCCCGAAAGCAATTTTATTCGCTGTATGTTAAAAATTAAAAATAAATTATTTGCATCTAAGACATTGCCAGTGACATATTTCAGATCACAGTTCGAAATAGCATATAAAATAAAAAGAACTACAATTAAAACTGACATACTTGCTTTAACTTGAACTTTAGCGCCTTAACTAGCGAAGAAAGCTTTTTTTAAATTTATGTTTATTATTATTATGAAGAATGTACAAAATCTTATACACTACATACATTCTTGTTTTTAAGTTCATATGTGGCTCAAGTGAAAAGATATATATGAGAACTAGACGAGTAAAATATTATATTATGCCGTTATGTCCTAGTAAATGTTACGAAAAATAATCTTGTAGCGCAATATTTTGTATAGAATAACCGACACTGCAAAATACATAAATATGTAAGTATACTCTATAAATGTAAATAATGCGAAAGAGAGTGACTTTTACAACCAAAATTATAAAAACTAATACTTACATTTACCCAACAAGTAATAAGTTTGAATCTTGTCGTGTTATAAGTCCATAAGTTGGGATCTTCCGTGTTGTTAAAGTTTATACTTGTTAATCTCGCACATAAATACACTAAATGAATCGTTTGTAGGGCGGCTATCCAAAGGCGAATCTTTAAATAAGTCCTTGTGTCTTTGAAACTCGAAGGGAGAATCGATAATTGAATCATATTCAAAGCTTTAGCGTGTAGATTCGTGAACTATCTGAGCAATACTGATTGCATTTTAGGGCGCAGTTAGTTACGTATTATGTTACGTTTGAGCTGCGATATAGCTACACAAATCCTTGATAGGTACTCGTAGGATTTTTTGCTCCAAGACATTTTGGCAACCTAACTATGATTTAATCATAACAGATAACAAAAAATGAAATCCTAAATGATAAGATTAACTTGCCACGTGTAACTATAAGATTTCATTATACTTTATTATGCTATGATAACTAATTCATCATGTTCGATCTATTATTGTTTATTCATAAGAGAATTATAGATAGGCTGTTACCGGGTGTAGATAGGTTTTAGATTTAGATTTTTATTCTTTGATAAAAAGATTAACGTCTTGGGGGTAAAAAGCTTAATATACAGGATTGGCGATTCATTTCCTTAGATGTTTTATCGATTTAGTTATTTTCAATACACAAAATAAAACTAAATATGTAAAAATTAAAACAAAAAAAAACTTCAATCTAGCAAAAAGTAAATATTTACATAGCGCCACTAGTGTCCTGAATTTAAGCACCCAGAAGCAAAAGCCCCCAGCACACTAGCAGCGTTGCCCCGCTAGATAGCCAATGACAACCTCTGGGCCAAAAATTCCCCGGAATGTCTATGAAGTCCATATTATATCGATATGTTGAATAACAAAATTTTGGTATGGGCTAAAATAGTATACGAAATTTTAAACCTACAAAAGCATCATCGAGAATATCAACTAAAAAACCCATTTTTTCTCAATAGACAAGTAAGTATCACAGATTTCCACCCTTCCCGATCCTGACGATTTCGACGATTGTCATCCATAAGAAGCAACTTTACACACATAGGCAAATTACCAAATACCGTATTGACCGTTTCATAAACTTCCGGGATCAAATCATAACCGTTACAAGTTTTCCATACAAAAAGGTCAGTCAATACTCTCATGATTTGTTTTTTCCATAAGTCAATGGCCTTGATAGATAACGATAAAGATTTTTCGTATGCATCCGCAATTTCGAATAAGTAAAGTTATGCCAACTTCGAGTCCTCGTGTAACCGGCTGTCAGTACCCAATATGTAAAATCATGTATTTAGTTCATCATCATAATTGTCTTGCCATTAATATCATCAATTTATTAAAAGTAATAATATCACCATAATTTGGGGAACCCTAGTACAAGCTAGAATGGTGTGTACTGACTATTAAATAAAATTAACGTCTGATGATTAGTCATTGCTATAACGTGACATCAAATAAACATAATAACAAAAAAACAATTACGATTATAATCTGAACACATTCCAACAGCTAAGTGCATTTTCTATGGCGTAAATATAATGCAAAAATGACGTACAAAGATAATTACCTGTTATCACTAAGTGTTCATTTTGTTTAAAATTAATTCCCAGAAGAAACCATTGTAGATAAGGAGACAATATCGAAAAATTATCATAATTGATTCGCTGAAAAGACAATATAATAAAAAACCTGACAACCTACTATCATACGAATCAAAGTTTAATCCCACACATCAATTATAGCTAAATTATATACTTACACACTATATTGCACAATATGAAAGTAAAAATTTAAAATTCTCTGTATGCGTCGATATAGTAGTCTTTGTGATCACTAGATTCGGGAAAGAGCAGATTTTCAGTGGACGTATGAGTAAATTGAATTTCTAAAAAATAGATAGCTAGTTATATTAATGTCATAAAAACCCTTAGTAAACTAAACTAAAAGGTAGTGTTCATAATAATTTTAATAATAAAATTATAAATTCGCCGTCGAAATGCGGTCACTGAGAAGCATGTTTGGAGTGACATTGAATGATAGAATTAAAAATAGTGTGATGAGGGAAGGTTGCGGTTCGAAAGAAGATGTAGTGATTAAGATTGAAAAGAGCATGCTTCAATGGTTTGGACATGTTATGTAGATGAATGATAGCAGATTGACAAAAGGAATATACGAGTATATATATATATATATATATATATATATATATATATATATATATATATATATATATATATATATATATATATATATATATATATATATATATATATATGAGTGAAGTGGAAGGGCGGTTACGTAGGGGCCGGCCTAATAAGACATATAACAGTCAGATAGACGCTATATTGAAAAAAGGTGATGTTAGGAATACCTATAACCGCCGAGAGTGTATGAGAGTATGTATGAATATCAATGAAGCGAAAGTGGTCTGTCAGGATCGGGACAAATGGGGATCCGTGATCTCTGTCTACCCCTCTAGAGGGAATCAGGCGTGATGTGTATGTATGTATGTTTTTAAAATTTCACACACATTTTTAAAACAACATCAGCATCAATGTGTTAGGTGCTATAAAACCTCCTTTTCTCAATATCTTTGAGGATAAATTAAGATTAAAGTACACAATAAAATAATTGTCGTGCAAGACTCAGATATAATAATTATATTCTGTTTACTCCTTACCAAAAGTGTCTAATACCATTTTGTTGCAACAATTGCCTAGATGTGACTACAGGCGCAATATATTTATTTGTATTTTTGGCAATGTATTATACAATATCTGAAAATATAATAGCTATTTTGTCGTACAGGATAAAATATCTTGTTAATATTGACAGCAAAGAGTCACATATATGTTGAGATACCGGTTCTTGTACTATCATGGAAGTTAAATAAAGCAATGCTAAACTTATCACATAGGTTTGGCTTCAGGTATGAACAACATTGTGTTAAAACCTACCCATAGTCCTGAATTTATTATTATCTAAATAACCAGTGAAAGTTAACGAAGTTTTACCATCATGTCACGTACAATACCGGCTATAGTAAATGGCTATAGTAAATCGTAATCGTGTAAAACATTGTTATAGTGGTTTCCTAGTGGTAAATGGTCTCTCCAGCCTTTAATTCAACAAAAGGTCAACGTTCGCTCTTTATAAAAAAGAAACTAAAAATTTATGTAAGGCAAATTTACGGAAATAAGGCGAAACAGCCAGCCTTAGACGCAACCTTCGCTGTCGCCTACCCATTAAAACGAACAAGGTCACAATAAGTATATCAAAGTTTGTACGGAAGCTTTTATGCTTTTGCGTATAACTTACACCAAACAACCTATGGGCTAGTTTGCAAACTTAGCTTAAGATGTAGCTGTTTATATAGCTAGCTCTCTTTATTCCTGGCATGTAGTCAATGACGACTATGTGACTAGGATTGAATGGAATCTTTTGGACAATAGGCTAGCAACATGTCTCCAGTTTTCCATAATATTAAAAACCTTCGCTTTCATACATACACTAATAACTTTCGGTGTGTACAGAATTGCGCAGATACGAGATTTCCTCGGTTACTTTAATAACCTTAGTAATCAATTAATCTTAATGTAAATTTTCGACATAAATACCATTACTACTCCTAAGATGTATATAGATTTTTATTCTTACAAACAACATTTTTTTCTCATAAATTCGTTCTCAAGCAAAGCTAAGAAAAAAGAGTTGTAAATATTAATCACTCAAATGTGTTAAAAGGTATGTTAACATTTTACAATTCACGATAACAATTGAATCATTAAATCACACGTTTGTGTTAACTTACATTACACCATACGTGATTATTACAGTCAACGTCTTTTATATTAACATGTATGTATGTATGTACAGCCTCCCTTTATCTTAGTTTTGTTTATAGATAATGTTCGTGCTTTTCTTTCCATTGATATGTCATTATTTCTTGCTTCTGATGAAATTAAAATACTTTAATCAATCATATAAAGGTCAACGATCAGCTTTACTATAAATATCGAGATTTAAAGTTATTCATATCCCGATGAGACAGAGTTAAGAATTACGTATTTTTTCTTCTGCTTTTATTAGTAGCTTTAATAGAGTAAATATTTTTATTAAACATATTCTACAATGTTAAAAGAAACATTTACATTCAAATGTTGTAAAATATGACCATAACATACGTAGTAAGTACACTATTTTGAAAAATGTTATACAACAAATTATATTTTAAGAAACTATTATACACAATATTATTAAGAGCTAGTTAGCTCTAGAAGAAAAGTTTATACTTTCACTTTTTAACAAAACTATCATAAAAAATGTGCCAGGTGACAGATATTTTTCCCTAGGCTTTTAAAAAGAGTGTCAGAAAATTAGGCCAACTTAAGAGCACTTCACTCAATGCCTGCTTAATGGAATTACGCTACACTGTAAGTGCATGCCTATAAGTCTTGATTCAACATCATGTCGTATAATACACAGTGGACTTAAAGCATCTAAAGTGGAACAAATAAAAAAAAACAAATGAATTCTAGCTTGGTATTTAGAGGTGCAGGTATCAATCACCGCAATAGCAAAGGTAGTAATCCTATAGCCACCCCAAACCCACGTCTTTACTAGATAATAATAATTAAGACACTATCACACAAATTGAAGTACACACCCTTGGTAAGTTCATTTTAGACTTGTGTTAAGGGTACTAGTCAACGTATATTAAAGAAATATATACTTATTATATATAGTTAAATAAATGCATATAGTATATATATAATCAACAACCGGACTGGAAAGCAGAAGAAAAGCGTAGTTTTTAACTCTGCCTTCACCGGAATTCGAACCCGGGTCCTCACGATTAGCGTTCAGGTGGATAACCAATCGCACCATGGAGGTCGTCATACTGGGCTTGCGATTGCATTTATAAACATTGTGTCTGGTAAGGTAAAGTTAGGTTAGCCCCTCGGCCAATAGATACCACTGCCCCTAGTCCCTTCGTCCAAGATTCTCAGATATGTATGTATACAATGAATCTTAATCGCGATTTTCTTCTAATTATGTTACACAAAATATTGCCTCCCCGTATTGTCCTAGGCGTTGATACAACATTAGACGAAAAGAGAAATACAAACGCGTTCACGACCATTAACCCTTGCGGGGTAGTCAAAGGTTTAGGTGTCCATCACCGCAATTGTGAAGGTAGTATTTCTATGGCCACCTTGAAATGAAATGAAATGCTTTTTATTCAATATGAGGATTATAAAAGCACTTATTGAAGGTCAAAAAAAAAACATTTCCACCGGAAAAGTTGTCATTACAGTTAATCAATTTAAATAAAAAATATTAAATAAATCTAATTAAACTAATGGCATTTCGTAAAGCAAAATCCTGCAGAGAAGAAATGCCAAGAAACTCTGCAGGCATATTTCAATACAACTTAATTAAATAATCCATCAGAATGAGACTGCAGCCTAACTAGCAACCAACGAATATTATGAGCAACATATTAAAGGTGTCCCAATAAGAACATGCATCGTGAGGCTGCAATCACACCAAGATGAAACGTCATATTACATCATTTAGATAATCTTTCACTTTGTAGTAGCCCTTCTCGATCAACGTCGCTTTAGTGCAAACTTTAAATTTGTCTAGAGGTAAGGACTTTATAGCCTCTGGAAGTTTGTTATACATTTTTATGCCCAGGCCCATAAACGAATTGTTTATTCTTTTTAGTCTCGAGCCACTATAATACAATTTATTTTTATTGCGTGAGTTACAATTATGCATGTCTCTTCAATTCAATCAGCCTGTATCAGTCCACTGCTGGACGTAGGCCTCCCCAAGGGTACGCCACAAAAGACGATCTTTCGTGGCCCTCATCCAGCCACTACCAGCAACCTTCTTGAGGTCATCGGTCCACCTGGCAGGGGGGCGTTCTACACTACGTTTACCGAGACGTGGCCTCCACTCAAGAACCGCTTTACTCCAGCGGTCGTCGGTTCTACGACAGACGTGGCCGGCCCACTGCCACTTCAGTTTACAACAGTGATAGACTATGTCTATCACTTTGGTTCTTTGCCGGATAATCTCGTTCCGGACTCTGTCCTTAACGAGATACCCAGCATTGAACGCTCCATTGCTCGCTGAGCGACATGTAGTCGGTGGGCTAGCCCGACTGTCATGTTCCACGCATGTCTCTTACAAGCCTGTAATCATTAATATTTTTTTTAACATAGACTAAGTTATCATATATATATTGAGAAGCCACAGTGAGTATATTTATTGTCTTAAACACATCTCTTAAAGATTCACGAGGGCCCATACGGTAGATCGAGCGAATGGCTCTCTTCTGCAGCACAAATACTGAATTAATATCAGCAGAATTGCCCCACAAAAGAAGCCCGTATGACATGACGCTATGGAAATAACTAAAATAAACAAGTCTCGCGGTATTCACGTCAGTCAAGTGTCTTATTTTCCTAACCGCATAGGCTGCAGAACTTAGCCTTTTCACCAGACCACCGATGTGCTCACTAAACTGTAATTTTGAGTCCATTGTGACCCCTAAGAAGGTAGTGGACCCCGCAATATCTAAAGCCACATTATTAATTACGATGCTAGTAGTTGAGCTCCTAACATTTGGCAAAGTAAACCGAACCACTTGAACCCACGTGTTGACCAGATAGTCAATACTCAATGTGACAGGTGATAAGCCATGTCATTAACATACATTATGATTATTACCTGTTTGGGGAACGGGTAGGTTTCCTCAAGATGTTTTCCCTCACCGTAATATTCCATGCATTTCATAACTGAATTTTTTATTATTATTATTACAATATATACAACTTATATATACGACTCCTTGAGTAAAATGTTGATTAGAATATATTGTTCCCGGTTAGTATAAACATTAATCATAATTTTTGATTTTATAATTACGCGAAAGGGTTAGGTCTTAAAATCTTGTTCTCCAACCAAAGTCAAGTCGATATTTTCGAACTCATACAGTCATACACATGCTTTAAAATGGTGTTTATTTATTAATATTAAATTTAAAGTTCATAATAAATACAATTATCTTTTTCCTAGTACGTATTTTTCCTTACTTAATCCCAATTGTGAATTTATTCCATATAATTATATTATGTTCCTCCACTAGATTAATGAATAGTAATATTTAAATAAATTTTACAATAGCATTATATGCCTCAGTTTTTTTAATCGTAGTGATTTTTCCCAAGAGCTGAGAGTAAAAAGCCATCATAATTAACCTTTTTAGCGTAACTGATGCTTGATCTAGCAATCTACGACTGAAAATTGTAATGGTGTATTTTGGTTATAGAAAAAGTTGAAACTATTAAAATATTGTTTAGATTTGATAAGGTTTTAATGGAGTAGCAAAAGTATCAAGGTTCACTATTGATGGCAGCTTTTCCTACTTCACGAACAACTTCACACCTTACAACTAGTATCGAACTACTAGTGAAGAACGAATGAAGAACGGTTTTTCTAAAACAAATTAGTGGACTTGGGCCCCTGGTTTGAGAAAGCATTAAACCATAAGAGTCATCATAATATTCATACAAAAATAGTCATGTGATTATGATCATTCATTAGACACTATTTTTTATATAGGAAAGTAAAAACCCAAAATCTTAGTTACAATTTCTTGTAAACATTTTAAGCAAGTAACTGGGAACATGTTGTGAATAAACAGATACCTCTCGTTAATACATCTCATGGAACCTTATCTTTATAACCCCTTGAGATTGTCTTCAAAATAGTTACAAAAATACAAATAGCATAACGTGACATTTTCTATAACGAATGAAGATTATGTTTAATAATAACTGTTAATCACCGAGCATATTGCCAATAAACTTATCATTTCCGCAATTTCAAACGGCCTTTATATTTTTATTAGATACGTTAAATTATAACATACACATAATTAAAAACTACTAAAGCTATATTTTTTAATTCCTTTATTTTTTGCGATCCTCTAGCGCTTTCGTCCGCTCAAAGGTTACAGCTCAGTAAGCCGCCACGTGCGGACCGGAGCAGACGTACGGTTCGTCGCACAAAATGTTTCGCTCGGTCACGGACGGCTGGAAGCGCTTCTGGTGGGGGACAGGTAGGCACGGAACTAGCCCATTAATCCAGTGTACCTCACCCTCATTACCATAGCAAGGAGCCAACAAGCCGCGGCCACTAAAAATAGTTCGCTAAATATTTACGATCCAAAGTTTTTGTGACATTCGCGATGTATTTGTGTCAGTGGAAGTTGTGATTCAATGAGGGGTTCTTTGCACAGGTGAAACGGGATTGTTCATTATACGTAAATGTGGTCCATTCGGAAGCGAAGGCCTTGAGAGCATTGACAAAAGATGCTCTAGTTTACATTGTTTGCGCGGTTTTATCAGGTAACCGTCTTCAGGTCGACATAACCTAGTGACTGGAGATGAATACCTGTTGAAAACGGTTCTTTTAATATTTGTGCCCACAATACTACATATATTAACTATTTTGAGTTCGTTCCACCAATAACGAGAAGCCAAAGCGATTTTCCCGTATAGATATAATACTGTGTATCAATATAAGATAATATTTACATAACATTCGCAATCACAACTGTTTACGTACAGTATCATTTTAATCGCACCGATTATAGTTGTACTTACAATGTGACATGCTAGAATTAAACTGAATGATGCGTGGTAGTGACTTGTAGTATTTCAGCACTACCTATAGGACTCCTTTTATTTATACTGAACCAAAAATAGTATTTAGGAGTCTACAGCGATTGTACTATCCCCTTGGTAAGTTCATTTGAGACTTTGGATTAAGGATTTGAGTCAAAGTATGTATATGGAAAGGAATATGATTCTTGTTATAGATAGATACATACATTATTGTATGTTAAATAATCAACAACTAGACAGATAGCAGAAAAAAACGTAATTCTTAACCTTGCACCCCCTTGCACCCCATCGGGAATGGAACTCGGGTTCTCACGATTAAATCAGGTAGTTGATCGTGTAGGCCACGGAGCTTCAAGCATTTTGAACTTTTTTTTTATTAGCAAAATATCTAATTTTTACTTTATATTCTCACATCACTGATTACAATACGTTTATCATTTATGCAAGATAAGTCAACGTACTCACCTAAAATACCACGTACCAAAATACCATGTATTGCAAATCTTTCCGGAATATTTAATGAAGCATCCTAATGGTCAGGTTTTTCATAAAAAAGATGCATGTCATGTTCCCGCTGTGTAGTAAGAGGTGACAAGATATTTTAGTAACATAAGCTGGTTATCTGCATTGATATTCATAGATTTATTTAAATTTTAAACACTTTTTTTCGATACTCTTTGTTCTGTCAACCTTTTGAGGTGTTGAGATCGAGAGTGTGTGTATGACAGTTATTTTTATTTTCATAAATTTGTTTATCATATATTTATTTTAATATATATTTATTTTTTGGCAATGAGAAGGCCATCTTTCACGGTTTATTCATATG
Organism: Leucoptera coffeella; assembly: GCA_030578115.1. Classification (NCBI taxonomy): domain Eukaryota; kingdom Metazoa; phylum Arthropoda; class Insecta; order Lepidoptera; family Lyonetiidae; genus Leucoptera; species Leucoptera coffeella. The sequence goes on from JAMBLF010000374.1 coordinate 141,327, forward strand.
CAGATATCATCGTATTCTCCCACGTAAAGTTTTTCCGCTATTTTTGTCTTGTATGATAAATCTACAAAACCACAATAAAAGAATGATCAAAGATTATAATCAAACACCTGTGTAATAACGAGAAAAATACTCGTTCTTAAAGCAATTAAAACATAAGATTAACAATATCTATGACAAAATTTAAAAGCTTTACATATGTACATTCATATATAGTTAAATAGATAATATTGATTTCCGGATAATATTGATTTTCGATAACTAAACCTGCCTAATTATAGTACGGTCAAATAACATCCCTCCGAAATATTAACCATTAGGCCGTGTACATATTATATGTGTTGTCCTAACTAAACATGGCTATCATATCCGATACCCTTCCAATTACTACGTATTCGCGTTACGGTCGCAGATTTTGCAAAAAGTTCCCTCAGATCGAGGTCAGAGACCGATACAGCAATGATCCTTTTTTAAAAACAAACAATTTTCCATGGAGCGCAATCGATATTGAATCTCGTTAGCATTCATTATCTTACAGCTTCCAGTATTTACTCGGGCTTTGAAATCAAACGCCAAATGTGATATTGCAAAAGTTAGTTCGAAATAATACATAATGAACAATTGATGTAGTTATATTGATCTTGAAACTTGATTCATATAAACATAGGCATTACAAATCAGTCACATAATATGTGTGTTATAAACTCATATCTCAGGAAGTGTTCCATATACAACATATTTATGCATTTACAATTATTAAAGAAATATTGCGGTTGTATAAGAACAGAATGAAAGCAAATCTATAATAAATTTATATTACGGCTAAGTGCTTATCAAATAAAACACTTAATTTCTATCTTTTATATTTAATTTATATATATTTAAAAACTTGGTATGCATTATCTCATAGATCATGTTTGACATAACTATCGGATTTATAAAAACACATTCACGTCCATTAACCGTTGCGGGGTAGTCAGAGGTTCAGGTTTCCTTCTCCGCAATTGCGAAGGTAGTAATTCTATGGACACCTCGAACCCACGTGTTGACCAGATAGTCAGTATACTTAATGTGACAAGTGGTAAGCCATGTCGCCATCATCAAGCACTATAAGGGATTTATAAGGATATTTATATAGAATACTCTTCATCACATCGGTAGTTCCCTACCTTAGATTAAATTTATCAGTTCTCTCCAAAACTCAGTACCATTGGTAACAAACACTACTTCCTAGCTAATATGGTATAATATTACAATAAAAATTATAATACAATAAATAACATATACAACAATTTTACAATACATCACGTTTTCTAATACGTCTTAGAGCACGGCAGATGATTATCCTCAATTACAATCTACAGTGCAGTTAGATTCCTAAATTACAGGCACGTTCATATCACGTACATATCTTAAGGCGCAATGTGAATAACCAGTATCTTGTGAAGGTGCTGTGTTCAAGGTGATCTCAACGAATGAATCAGCGTATCACACAAAGCTGTCTTTGGTTATAAAGTCAAAGTACGCACTATTGACCACGGTAACAATCATTGCCTGTAAATGGCATTTCGAGCTGTATAAGAATGCGAGATGCTTTCTCATTAGTTTTTGAACGAAATGATGACGAGCGTAAGGTTTTTTTAGGTGTTTGTGAGATAGGATAGCCGAAAAGTTTATGTTGTTGTCATATGCATTACAGTAACTTTCCGCTTTTATTGACAACAACGAAATTTAGTTTTCCGCTTTTATCTTTAAAATTAAGATGCCTCGTGTTTACGTTTTACATGTTAATTCAAACGTGGACTAACTAATTTACTTTATTCATTGAGCAATAAGTGAACTGGAAAGGTCAATTTATTATAAAACACGATTGATTAGAAGTCTATAAAAACTACACGTATAGGTCTGATGTTAAGTTGTTGTAAATTGGTTGTTAGGATTGTGTTGTCTTACGTAAATCTTAGGGCAGAAATAGTAAGCTAAAATTGATCAGAAACTTAAATTAAATATAGCTAGCTTCCGGGATATCCAAATAGGTTACTTAGCCACGAATTCTATTTAGATATTTTTCTAGATTTTTTACGTTTTTATTCCCATTAGCAGGCTTCATTTACGTATAATGAAAATTAACGGCGTCTTATTGTTCATAATATGTATTTACATTGAATAAGCTATATTAGAACTTTATTACTGTTTATTACTCTACTCTAGTACTAATGAGTAGTTATTCTAAGATGAGGAAAATATAAACAAATGTTAAATAGCACTTTGAGAAACTGGTAAGTGCAGTTAGTAGCATTGAGACCTAACCTATTAACCTAGTTTTACCTGCATTGAAACGGGTAAGGTAAAAAGCAATATTCTTAAAAGGTTTGTTTCGTCCCTACTTAGAGAAATGTACTGTTCCAACCTTGGCTTATGCCATAAGTACCCACTTCTCTTTATGTATATGAGTTATCATGCAAACAAAAATTAAGAGTGTGTTCTAACAACTTAACTAGTTCGAAGTAATACTGAAATTAGTGGAATATTGAAAATCGATTTCTTTCCCATTAACCTATTGGTCTTTTTTAGCCCATCAGTGAGGTCTTAGACACCGCGGATGTCGTGGTTTATGTATATGGTATGGTATCGATCATATTGCCATACAATTCCAAACCATGGACTCCCAAAATATGTACTCTGATGAACCTCATCTTTAGCCACTCTTTAGAAAACTCGATTATCGTTCAATGAAGCATGTTTCAAGTACTTTGGAGAGACCATCAAGTGACTTCATACACTTACTCGCAAAATGATAAACGTTGACTGATAACATGTGCGTGACTTGGCTTATGGGTATTTTTATTATGGAGCAGGCAAAAATATTCAAGGGCAATGTAAGGTTAGTACGCTGATACAAAAATAAAAAAGTACAGCAATGTGTAGATACCAGTTCTGCAACGTTTGTGTATCTCTTAATAAATAAAACGTTCTTGTTTATAAAAACATTCTCGTGGTAGGAAATGCTATTGGAATTTTTCCAGAAGTTTTACGTAAGCTTTTATCGTCTCTATAAACCATGCATTTAATAAGTTTAAAGTATTTACCATTATAAATAAGACACTTATAGCATTATCGTTCAAACATATTCCAAAAGTATTATTTTTTAAATTCTGACGTCACACGGCGTAGATTTCATATTAATTATCGCAATAAAGAACTAGTTAGCATTGGTTATGCTATTATTTTGGCAATAACAATACTTTGTCCAAGGAGGTCAAGAAAACTGTTTTAATTAATGAGCAGCGCTCAATGAATTTCTAACACGCAAACCGACTTTGTAATTGGTACGTAATCTCATTCATTCTTTGCTCAGACTACATTTAAACTAAACAACTTCATACATATATTTATTTTGATGAAATCACATTGCCATTCCTCACTTTTTCTGACGTATCTGAAATATACAATTTATTCTTTACAAACTATTACACGTACTTACTATATATACTGATTTATGTATACTCTGACGGTTAGAGCGCTAGTTTCTCAGTATTTTAGTTTGATACTTGCTTGTTTCGTAAAATATATTATACTACACATGATATTAGAAACCAGTAAAAAATCATAACTTTTCATCTTGTATTTGATCGTAAACTGAAACTGAATCGACCAATTCTTCGCGTAAGATAGATCTCAGAAATCTAACGCTAGCGTCTCAATTACTCATTGCTGCATACCGTATTAATTGGTTCCCATTTGTGCGGCTTCAATCGATAAATTGACCATTCAGTACTACTAGTCAGCCAGATTCAACGTTTCATCATCTTGGGTTGTTTATCTTCACATAACTCGTCAATAACGCATTCCAGAGCAATGATGCTTTGAACTTTACATACATATACATCAGGCCCGTTTACCTATAAAGAGGTAGGCACGGATCACGGATCCTCATCTGTCCCCATCCTGACAAACATCCTCATACACACTCGGTGGTTAAAGAATTACTGTAAACATTACTTCTGACTAATTCGCACCCATGACTCTATAAATACTTTAAATATTTGTTTGAATTGTATAAATCTATAAATACTTTTTGGATTCTATAGAATAGTCAAGTAATTAAAAGCTATTATGAGCTTTTTAATAAAGCGTGTCAAATTTTTTTCATGACAGGAAGCCTTTAAATTGTAAAGGTCAATCTAATTAAACTTGCTATTTTAGTTCATTGATGCGTAGGAATATACTATTACTAATAAAAAACTTTATTTGGTAACTTAAACTAGTACATACATAGAATGGATATAACGAAAAGTTTCTATTATGATACGAAATAATACTAGCTAAGGTTATCATGTAAAAGTATAAAGTAGCACTTGAAGTGAGTAAGAAAAATGAGCAATTTCATATCAAGGTGAGCAAAGGTAAGCCACGAGTGACGTCACTGTCATTCTCCGTAGAAACGGTAAAAACATCAACTACTCGGCCTTTCTTGGTATTCGATACAAACTGCGAGACCATGGAATTAATTAATAGTTCCTGCGAATAATATCTTTCTAGGTCACAACACTAATCCCATCCTTATTTATGTTTTAAGGTGATCAGGTTTTCAATTTTTGGTTCAAAAGGTTACCTGTAATTTATAGCATCGTTCAAAACGTCTGCAAAAGGATATGCGGAAGAATATTAATAAAATTATGCATTTTTATTGGATTTAATTATTATATGGTAGAATTAAAATCGTGTTCTGAGTTAATTCATTTTCTAGCTTCGTTTGTTATTTGATGTCTACACGATTTTGACCATAAAATGTTCCATGCTGTGAGGTGAAGTCGTTTGTTCGCATCCATTAAGTACTAATCTTAAACATAACTCTAGACTATAGACTGTAACAATAGGACGGAGAACTGGTTGAAACCAGAAATACCTTAGTGCCCGTAAAAACATTTATGACTTACAAAGTATATTCAGCGCAAAACAGAACTTCGATAGACTGCTGATCTGACATGCATACATATATTAACGTCCGTTAATCGACGACCTCCGTGGCGCGATCGGTTAGCCGCCGGAACGTTAATCGTGAGGTCCCGGGTTCGATTCCCGGTGGAGGCAGAGTTAAGAACTACGCTTTTCTACTGCTTTCCAGTCTGGTCGTTGATTATATATGCTATATATGTATTTATCTATATATGACATGTATATATTTCTTAAATATACGTTGACTAGTACCCTTAACACAAGTCTTAAATGAACTTACCAAGGGGCTAGTTCAATTGGTGTAATAATGTCCAAATATTATTATTATTATTATTATTAATCGGTTTCGGGTAAATAGACCGTGGTACACATGAAAATATCTCCTTGGTCGATTATTTGCCTGCCTATTGTCAAATAGATTTCATAAACCACAGGCCCTTAGTCGCCTCTTACGACATTCTGGGAGGAATTGCAGCTAGTTAGGAGTCATTTTCGTCCCATCTAGCACGGTGCAATCAAAAGTTTGGGTGTCCATATCCGCAATAGCGAAGAAAGTAATTATATAGTATTCTTGGATAGAATAAGATGTAAATTATTTTTAACTTTATATTTTTGTAAATTCCAGGTATATTACCCGACAGAACAAACCGAATAGAAGACGTATACTTAAGATTTTATAATGGGTAAGTAGGTATGTAGAATACCCGTATGTTTCATGTATAATTAATTAATGAATAACTAAACTCAAGTGTCGATGGCTAGCGAGGTCAAATCACATAGATCATAATAGGTATTATTTATTTACATACATGAGTATGTATTATTACAATTATTCTAAGAAAAATAATTAAAAACTATTTCTGGAAAAACAAGTCTCTTTAAATATTTACGACCTCTGAGCTAATCATGCAAATACCTGTTATTTGCAATAAAAGTTGGTACTAAAAATGAAACTTTGATGTCTTTATTTATAGTTTTGCTGTATCTGATAAATTATGTAAGTTACAGTCTACAATTTTGTACTAAAATTATGGCATTGTTATCGAACACCCAATTTAGTTATTGCAATACAATTGAAGCAATATATTGCATAAATGCTTTGTATTATAAATTTTCATATCCTCAATTCATATACAATTTCGACCGTAATATTATCATATAGATATAAAATTTCCGTGGTCTATTAAAATATTAATAAAATTTAAATGCTTTGAGTAAACTACATAGTTCGTAAATTTTAAATCCTAACATCAAAGCTGAATATATTATAATACATATATTTCACATAGCTATTGAATAGGATAATAATAAAACATTCCACTGCAACCTGCAGATCAATAACCAACCTTTTGAAAAAAAGTGAAGAGAAGTATATTCTCGTAATAAATAAACAAACGAATGATTCTGACGTAAACTTCTTTCTAATGTCAAATCACTATACTTACGCAAATCTATGACGCATTTACAACTGTACAGTCACGCAAGGTACCCTTATTCAGTACAGACTGTCCTTTAGTCTGTTTTTCTAGAAAAATCTAGGTTTTTCCAAGATTTCACCTATCTCTAACTACGCTGAATAATTTAGTTAGTTTATGATAGTTTCGTATATCCAAACACGAAATACCCAGTATTAATTACGTGCGTTGTACTCGGAATTTTATGGAACTCACTGAACATTTTTTTCATTAAGCTAAAAATGTTTTCATATAGACAGTGAGTCATGTTCCGTATTGGTTTGGGACTTAAGAACTATGTAATATATTATCTTATTAAGAACTATGTAATGTACTTAATAATTTTTCTTTCGTGTCAAAGAAATTGTCTTTGCAAAATTTGTGGTTTTATTATATCTGTCTAGTAAAAATAATTCTAACTGCCTATCTATTATTCAACATTTGGGTAGACAGGTTAGTGATATCACATACATACATACACATTACGCCTGATTCCCTGTAAAGGGGTAGGCAGAGATCACGGATCCCAATTTGACCCAATCCTGACAGACTACTTGAGCTTCATTGACAGTCATACATCTTCTCATACACACTCGGCGGTTAAAGGCAGTCCTAAAGTCACCCTTTTTCAATATAGCATCTATCGGCCTGTTATATGTCTTAATGGGCCAGCCCCTACGTAACCGCTCTTCCACTTCACTCTTATTCGCTTAAAGATCTATTTCGCATTCACGTGACTCACGTTGTATGAGATTCTATAAATACTTATATCATTATATGATGTTCTTCAGAAAGACAATAGAAGAATATGAAGATGTGCGACTCATGCAAGCTTTGAATCTCCTCAAAACAAAAGGTTTTGACGTGAACAAAACTACAGTAATATATATCCATGGCTTCATCGAAACGGCTTTACAAGAGAGTGTTAGGGTAAGTTATCTGGTTTAATTATCCTAAATTGTCCTATAATTGCTACTAACGCGACTAAAGAACTAGATGTAAATGAATTCGTTTGGGCGATAGGCTCGCAACCTGTCACCAATATTCCATACGACAAGAAAACTCCATTACACATACTAAAAAGACTTTAACATCCTAAAATCCCTGCCGGAGTGGACAGAGCCTTAGAGACAAAAATATCTCCTTGGTAACTTATTAGCATGAATATTGGGGTTGTGATGTCACATGGAACATTGCTGTTAGGTTGCTAGCGTATTGCCCAATAGATCCAAGTAACGGCCGCTCTCTGCGAAACGTTTTCTCCTTGAAAAAGTCTCCCCTGCATCGAAGGTGGTCACTTGTAAATATATTCCATTTTTTATGTGTGTTCTAACTTGTGTTATTACTTTTATTTAATTACAGGTTGTAGTGACTTCATACTTAGAATCAAACCGAGATGTAAATATAATACTTTTGGATTGGTCAAACATGGCCCATGGATCTTACTTACTAAATGCCGCGAAAAACACAAAAAAGGTAAATTATCTTTTGAATAGATAAATAGTATGAATTTTGAGAAAATATTAATCAAGAATAATTCAAAGCACACTAAAAATATAGGTTTACGAACTGCAAAGGATGGATTATGGTTAGATATTAATATTTTTTTAATGTAATTTTGTTCTTTTTTATGTGCGTTTAAAATCTATAAATATACCTATATTTTTTCACCCGATACTTTTTAATGTCAGTGGTTCACTATGTAAGCCAGTTATACTCCTTAAACTCCGTTCGAAGCAAATAATTTTACACATGACAAATTGCGACTAGATTTAACTATTTTCACTTTTTTGCTAGTCAAGTACATGCATGGTTACACCAACGTAGCGGCTGGCAGCGTTGGTGTAACCATGGCGACTAAATAACAAGTGCAAACGCCGTGGCATCAGTGTTTGTACTTGAGCCGACATAAACTTAGTGGTGAATGGCTTATTAAAGAAACAAAAAAAAAGTACATGCATGACAATAAGTCTTACCGGCTGCCGTTCTTCCCAGCATGTCGACGGACTCTTCTAGAGGACTAGGGATACATTGTCTCTATTGGGCAATAGGCTAGCGACGTGACACTAATGTTCCATATGTCATCAAAACATTAATATTCATGTCAAGAAGTGACCTAGGAGATATTATTGTACCGAAGTTATATCCTTCCCGAAAGGAAGTGAATGTACATGAATTTTATTCCTTTTTGAACTATAACTATGACTCCTCTTAATTTCCAGGTGGGTGAAAGCACAGCGGAACAAATTAACAAATTGTTTGAGAACGGGTTGCCTTTAAAGTCGCTTCACATAGTCGGCCATTCACTCGGCGGACATGTGGCCGGATACATGGCGAGGGAACTTAAAAATAAATACAACAAACTCGTGCAAAGGTATTTACTGTAACACTATCTTACATATATGTATATTCTTGTCCTTTAATCCCTTTTGATGTGGACAGAACCCTGCAATTACTATAATATCGCCTAAGTTAATTATTAGCATGAATATTGGGGTTGTGATGTTACATGCAACTTTGGTGACAGTATTCGCATTATACACCCCATAGGACATGTCGGGATGAACGGCAGCTAGTTTGCATTGTTTTAAAAACCCAGATTAACACGGTGCTATAAATAATTTTAATATAATTAAGATGTCCGTGCTAAACAGGGCAGTTAAAAGTTTTATACTAGTAGAGTAATACATATTCATAAAAACAACTAATTTGTTGCCTATTTACGGAGTTGGGGAATCAATCTCTGACCGCTCCAGAAGAGATAATAGTCATGATGTTTATATTTTTTTTAAAAACCCATTTTCCAATAAATCACTTTAAATCATTAATTTTAGTGTGATTTTTGCTCTATTACTGTTAAAATAAATTCTTAATGAAAAAGCTTGCTACATACTTACTTAATCCCAAACCAACATCTCTGTATGTTTTTTTACTTAGTACAAGTACAAAGTAAACCAGTTAAATCTTAATATCCGCTTTTTTGTAACATCTTGCCTATTACAATTCCAGGGTAACAGCGCTAGATCCAGCATTCCCCGCCTTCTACCCCGATGGGCTGATCCTCAACCACATAAACGCCGGTGACGCTGAGTTTGTTGACGTCATCCACACGGATGCCTGTGGCTATGGAGCCCCCGTGGCCACTGGTTCAGCGGACTTCTGGCCTAACGGAGGCAAGGGCATACAGCCTGGCTGTCCCAAGTTTGCTCCTGTGCCGCTTTCTGATGATAGTAAGTATGGGAACTAAATATCCTAATATTTGACGACCTCCGTGGCGCGATCGGTTAGCCACCGGAACGCTAATCGTGAGGTCCCGGGTTCGATTCCCGGTGGAGGCAGAGTTAACAACTACGCTTTTCTACTGCTTTCCAGTCTGGTCGTTGATTATATATGTTATATATGTATTTATCTATATATAATATGTATATTTCTTAAATATACGTTGACTAGTACTCTTAACACAAGTCTTAAATGAACTTACCAAGGGGCTTGTTCAATTGGTGTAATAATGTCCAAATATTATTATTATTATTCTTTTCTTAAACCGTCACCAAGGCCATTGTATCACGGCGGAAAGGTCGGGTAACAAACGTAATACTTTGTTCATAAAACAAATACGCAATACTTGGCCATAAGTCCCGTTTTGTTGTAAAACACATGCATATTATACTGCTCTGGAATTATTAAATGTAACATTTCTTAACATATCGTGGGAGTTGACTTGCTCAAAAGCTTTTCCTACGTATTATTAGGCTGATGACCAATATACCTACCTATTTTAATTTCACTATCAAAAGCCTAACAAAAATTCTTCTGAACTCTTATTGTGTCTGTGCATACACGTCGAGTGATTTTTGGAAACTACTATATAATGGTTTCGAAGTGGCTAAAGACCCACGTTTACGCTTATCTGATTGTGTACACTTAACCATCCACTTTTAAGAGTACAGTTATAATTGTTAATATAATATTGAAGATAGCATAAAGTGGAGCATTGAGATGTAATACAAACGATGTCATAATTCTCAAACAGACTTGAAATTTTTTTTTGTGTTTTATTAACATAATACTACGCCCGTTGCTTAGCTAAGGTGGTAGCGATCGCGCATGGTTATTTATTTATTTATTTGGGACGCGAACAGACAAACACATTACAAAAGAGACTTATGCATACAAGCTCTTTTTAGAGTATTTGCCCACATAAAGGCGAACACAGCTTGCAAAAATTTGATTAATAATTAACGGGACTTATCGCGTAAGTTTTTATATAATAAAATTACATTTATTAACCTATTATTATAATTTGGGTTAATAAAGGTAATTTTATTATATAAAAACTTACGCGATAAGTCTCGTTAATTAATTAATCATGAGTATAAATCGCGAATCTCTTAAAACTATAACTGCAAAAATTTATATTCAATTCTTTATCTTTCCAGACCTATGTAGCCATTGGCGGTCGTGGAGGTTTTTTGCTGAATCGGTGACCAATCCAAAGGCTTTCCCCGCGTCTCCTGCAGATTCTTACAAACAGTTCAAAGACAACCCTACACCTGAAAAAGGTTTCGTGTATATGGGAGTTGATTGTGATACCAGGCAAGTACATATACTACATTCACGTTCTTTCATCTCTTTCGGAGTATGCAGAATTTTGGAAACACATTATCTATTTGGTCATGATTTGTAGGTTTTAAGTTTGTTGTGACATTAATATGAATCATGGTGACATGTTGCCAGTCTATCGCTTATGCCTTAGTAACTTCCTACAACATGTCGTGATGGAAGGCAGGTAGGTATCATTCTACTAATTACATCCTAGTCGAAAAACAGGCCCTATCCCGTAATATTGCTAACATCAAGAAATGTAAACCTCTTGTGCTTGACAACATGTCATATAAATAAAATATATTTGTTAAAATTTTAGTATATGGATATGATATCAGGAGTTTTTGATGGTGTTATGTTATTGAATATTTCTAGACTTTGTTAGCCTATCACGGATTAGATTATATAATACTCTTCTTCACAAGATTTCATACAAACATACTAATGTTTTGTTTTTCTTTTCAGTGCGCACGGTAATTATTATTTAAGAACAAACGGTCAATCACCTTTCGGCCAAGGCATGGACGGGATAAATCCGAAAAAGCACAAAAAATAACTGCATGTGAATCGTAATTGTTGATTGGAGTATTTAGCGTGTATGTTTTTTATCTATTGATGACCAAACGTGGTTAGTTTGTAAGACTGTTGAGCATCACAAGTTGTGTGTGATATTACTATATTTTTGTCTGTTTACATGTCAATGCAAGACAAATAATTAGGATCTCTCATAAAGTGCGTGATTTGAATTAAATTATATGTATTTTGTTATAGTTTCTTTGGAAATTATCTCATGAAATCACAATAAAATTGTCATTTAGCATCATGATAATTATTAATCTATTTTGTTGTTATTATCATTTACCTAGTACTTTACAATCTACAATTGTATAAAGGCACCCGTAAATTGGTGGTTTTTTTTTGCAAAATGTCATATTACTGCGATTACAGCACAAAACTTATTAAAAAACGTGTTAAATTTATGTACAATTTGTGTTATGTATTTTTGTACAATATCGAAATAATCACAATTTTAACAATTTCATTTTTTTATATTTAGTTATTGATATTATATGTAAGCAGCTTATTTTTATTTAAGATCTAAATGTATTAAATAAAATTAAAATAACTTTTAATGAACTTGTTCAGTTCATACAATCAGTCTAAACATATGTTACCAGGTAAATTTAACAGAAATGATTATAAATAATGTCTACTTTAAACTAATTACAACCAAGTATGATATTTATAAAGAAATAATAGTAACTCACTCGTTACAAGTATATTTTATATACTGTGCTATATGTAGCTTATCAGATTACAATTTCTAAATATATTAGAATCATTTAAAAGCTGGCCTTAAACATTTTGAAAATGAAGAAGGTACTAAGAATGAATTACCAAGTTCATCAGCCTAAGATAAAATGTTTTCAATAAAACTTCCTCCCAAATACCTTAGTCGCTTCTCAAAATAACCCATAGATCAATAGTATAATAAATTATTGATTAATATACCTGGTACACGAACGTAGGCCACCTAATCTCCGCCTTCTACTTACAAGCAATGAAATATCACAAGTTTAAATATAATAATATTACGGAATATACCAGAATACGATATTACCAGGAAGGACTAAGACTATTAAAATATTGTTTTGTTATATATGTCGTATAAAAAATGAGTACTTTTTTAAATAAAAAGTATTTCAAAAGATTGTTACTCTTGCCTTATTCAACATTTGTAAGATAATTTTAGTTTACATATCAATAGTATCTAGAGCAGGTATTCTTGGATTTAGAAATCCAGCCCAATTGTTGTCATTATGTGGTTATACATTTCTAAATGTTTTGATGTACTTTTATAATGCATGTGAGAATATACGAGTATGCTATTTCAATAACAAGTCTTGACAGTATTTAATTTAATAAATTTTTAACCACAGCATATTTTTGTTTTTTTTTCGGTAATTTGTAATTTACATATATACATTACACATCACTCCCGTCTTTCTACAGAGGGCTTATCAGAAAACTCAGATCCCAATGTTTCCAGATAACAAATAAGATTCCTTTCACTGACTTTCATAAACCTCTTCATACAATCCTGGCGGATTATTTATTTTTCATCAATTTAAATGACAAACGACCCTACTGCTTACCAATATGAAAAACCTCTAAACTATAAAAGCACACGTATACTGGTTGGTAAAAAAGTGATGACAAAGGAAAACATATGGATTTAAATTTGGTTTTATATAATATATGAAGAAGGCTTTACCTAAGAATATGAGTGATTTGTCAGGATCACTCTTATTCCATGTCTCTGCCAAGGTGACTATATGTAAATATAATACATTGGTAAACACAGTGGCTCTCATGCTTCATTAATACACAAAGTGCACACCGTGATGTAGGTGTATTTATGCAATTACATATTCAACAAATCACCTACGTTAATGTATGTAATGTATTCAGGTATTCCTGCTTAGTGGTGGTTAGCATATCACCCTAAAATACATAGGAAACTTCAAGCCCTATACTTCTCAAGCTTTACGATTCATTTCAAGTAATTTATTATATTCTACATACAAGACATTAACAGTACAACAGGGATAAAAATAGTCAATTGTATTCAGTACTGGTTGAATGAACTATGTAAAGGAGGTGAAACAGGGAAATTCAATCTATTATAGCCATAGCTGATTCAGCAAATTTTATAGAAACAAGGATGGGGAAACTCGTTTCTATACATCACGCCAATGTCTAACAAAACAGTCAATAGATTCAAGGCCGACACCCACAAGCAAACTAGTTATAGACATATCCAACACAGCGTGTGAGGTTACCTACTAACGCTTCAGTTAAATGTAATTAAAACGTTAGGCCTGGAACTAGAATCGTAAGTAACACAGCTTAATTCCTCCTTGCCTTGCCTTTACGGTACGTCGTAAGAGGTGAATAAGAGACTATGATATAGGTGGTTTTACAAATATATTTAGGTAGGAATCCAGCAATCAGGTTAAAACCATACGAACAGATCATGCCCGTTTCATTCAGATCAAGAAATTACATTTGTCTCGATTCTAAACAAATGTATATATAAATGATGTAACTCGCTTGTACATAAATGTATGTTGTCAAAAGGGTTTGAAAAATAAAATAAGTGTTCTTTTTACTTAACAAAGTGTTATATTCAAATAAATTAATAACAATCGGTAATAAATTAAGCTTATAGATAATTATTTACAGTTCAATCTTTGACTATTGCAACGTGACACTGCGGAGTTTCCAGGAAATCAGTCGAAAGGACAATCTTGGTCGTGGTCTATTTGGACACAGTACATCCCTCGAGCACTGAAATATAAATAAAACACATATTAATTAATACAGAAAGGTAAATAAGAAAGACATTTCTAGGGGTATTAACAGGAGTTTAAATAAAACAGACATGTGTTCGTATATAGTATAGATAGTGTAGGTGTATACATAGATAGTCAAAAGTTTGTGTGACTCCTTTTGTATCTACGAAAGACTTAGGTATCTCAAAGCCCACTTTTCATCCGATATCCTATACGACGCTACATATTTTGTTTGCCTCAAAAAATATGTACTTTTACCAATAATAAATTACTTTTACTTCGCTACTTTTACTTATTAATTAATGCAACAACATCAACAAAATATAACATGCACTTGCAGCAGATATCATAATAATCTTAAGGTCATCCTCTGAACAGTTAATTACACTAAAAATAATAATACTTTTTTTAGACACAACAATGTTGTCTTAACATTGTTGTGTGCTAATTAATATCAAATTGACTTTCATTTTATAAAAAAAAAGAGATTGGATGTGAGTGACCGTGAAAATACTGATATGGCATTATAGCAACACAAAGGAATTCTTATAGATAGCTATGTAAAATATGAGCAAGACTACAAATGAATTAATGACTTATTAATATTCAGCCTAACACCTTACATGGAAGAAAGCCATATGTTTCAAAGTCATCAGTGTGGTCATAGACAGCTAATAAGACAGGTTTTTTTAAATATAGAGAAATATCAGCAGTTTTACTCCTTCTACCACTAAATCACTACTTGACTTTTACATATTTAATGAAAATGTGTTTTTCATTTCGATGGCTGCAGAGGTCGTATGATAATTTTAGTTTATTTTCTCTAATTTAGGTTTTCTAACCTAACTTGTGCCGTAACTTAATAAATTATTCTTTGAATATAAACATCATATCAACATTTGAATATAAAATATAAACATCACGCCCAATTTCCTTTACAGAGGAAGGCAGAAATCACGGATCTGTCCCAATCCTGACTTTCGCTTAATTGACACTCATACGCACTCGGCGGTTATAGCTACACCTAACAACACCCTTTTTCAATAATAAGCTTCATTATACTTACGTTTCTGGAATCTCCTCGCCAATCCGCACGGCTCGCCGATCGAAGTTGATGCCCCATCGGTTCTGCTTGGGGCACGAGGAGTCGCAAGGCACGCCCACGATCTGCATGCTCTTCCTCACGGTGGCGGCGAAGTAGCAGCAGCTCAAGAAGTGGCTGCAACGCGCTATTCCTTCGAATAAAGGGTTTGGTGGTTAGAGGTCCTGATTCTTAGCTTGGGGTAACGTAGGGATTAATTTATGCTTGGTTTAAAACTACTATAAAAGTAGCTAAGCTGCGAAGACTATTTAGTTGTAAAGATAATTATATTTCATAGATAGTTAAAGTTGTACCATTGATTGTTTGTTAATTTCGAACGAGTAAAACTTCTCTACTATAGAATGGAAAAACATAAAGAAGACTTTAAAATTAAATAAAAAATTTAAGCAATAAATGAAATTTAGTTTTTGTATTTTCAATGTGAGCTCCATCAATCGCTCTTGGGCTCTCCTCCCTTCATAAAGGACCAACCCTGACCAGGTGGATGAACCAACGTAACAACATCGAGGGTCTACAATATCTTAGTTTGTGAAAATTTACATCTTAAATGCGACAAGTTGATACGCCGTTATGGAGTAGATATGTTGCGATCGTGACAGGTTACTAAAGCATCGTCCAAACTATTTCATCGGCCACTAATCCCAAGAAAAATATTAATATTTTGCAGGAATTATATGGCAAGAAATATAAGTAGTTAATATTCGACAAACGTTCAAGACTGGTAGCACGTGACATTGTGAATTTAAAATTGTTGTTGAATAATTATTTAAATGCTCATATTTCTTAAGTACCTAAGTGATATCTAATGAAATCAGTACGTAGTAGGTACCTAAGTCAAGTAACTTAATCATTACATGTCTAGGAAAAACCGGTTGACCATAAAAAACAAGTCGATTTATGCAAAAATGATGACATAGCAAAATACATATATTCTTCACGTTTCATTAATTATTGGAATAAAAATATGTGAATGCTAATAATAATAAAAAGTTGTCATATTTAGTGACAGGGTCAGAAATTGTGTGATATGGTATGGTAGTAATAGTCTATAAGAAACTGAAATATTTTGCTTAGATGGTATAAATGACATTACAATGTATCTTCGAAAATGCTGATATCAATAAAATGAATAATAGTACACTACTTGTACTAAAATGTATCGGAATGTGATATTGTCTACCAATAACAATTATTTATGCCTAGAATCGAGACTGCGTTAGCGGGCGGCCCTTTAAAACAGTTTCGTCCCGTGCCCAGTAAAATACTACTGAATTCTATAGCTCATTTTTAACATAGAAAAAGAAAAAGGGAACTATATTTTCTATCACCAAAATTTATATTTGTCATCAAGTTGTATCACCTAATAAATAGATCTATCGCCACGAAATATTTTCGTTCTCAGATAAACAAAAATTGTTCCCAAGTATGAATTATCAAATTAATGTTAATAAATGTGTAAAATAAGAGATTGATAACCAATAAAATTATATTGCATTACATGAATATAAACTTCGTTCTTATAATAACAGTTTTGTTACTTAAATAATAGCTCTGTGCTCAGAATGGTAGATCTGTCACCAAATAAATCGATTATCGATCCCTGACTGCGACTCCTTTTTATTTGATATTTTGTCAACATTACAATAGTAACATTTTATTTCGTTCAGATATTAAATTAATAGTATTCGTTACCAATTTAATACATCAATTTATAATTTTAATGACAAAATTATCAAAGCGGCGGAGACAAATTGGCGCGCTTTAAAAATTGACCATTCCGGCCTCAACGATGGGACTTTTTTAAGAAAAACTACACACTACAGGCATTGTTCGCCCGTACCATTATTCACATCTTTTTTTTAACATGAATACTCATATAGTCCAGTTTTATTATACTACCAAATTAATACTTAATTACGTCTTACTACTTAGTAAATTTCTTACATTATACATGAAATCATTATTATGATCCTTTATACATATAATTATTTAATTCTATACTACGATTATATATTATAGAACTGATTTTGCATTGTTTGGTGACTACATTTTGGTGACAGATCTACTATTTTGAGGACAAACCCTATTATTTAAGAAACACAAAACTAATTAAATTGGTGATAGCTTAAATGATACCCAAAGAAAAATAGTCACTTTCAATAGTCATATTCTCAACATAATTTTTGACAGTCTTACGTCGTCGCCTTGCACATTTCCCAATATGTCAAAAATTCAAAATACAGTTACGTTACTTCATAATACACAACAATCCTAAAATAAGAGGAATACTTATATACATACCATAAAAATTTTATTCATACACAAAAAAAAACCTTCTAAAAGCAAACAAGTACTTACTCATAAAGTGTCCTTTGCATCCGGGTTGTGTTCTGCCTCCATTGACGCAGAAGTCAGCGTGGCCCACCACTCCCGACTCTCCAAGGAAACCAGCGTTTGTATGGATCACTTGAACCACGTGGGCGTCATCGCGGCTTAAACGGAACTGCCGGGATCCATAGTTCACGATCAGGGGTCTGGCTGGGTCTAATCCTGGAAAGATGATATAGGGTAAGTACTCGTAATTGGACCACATACCAGATGCGCCAACTTTACATAGAAACATTTTAGTGACGAACAAACACACATTTCTAGTAATATAATTATAATTGGGTATAGAAGCTAGACCATGGATACATTGACATACATACAAATAATCACGTCTCTGCTTCCCTAAGTAGATAGGGAAAAACTATCGATCCAAACATTGTTGATCAATCCGCCCAAATATTTATTGCCCCTCTTAAACTAATTCTTGAAATACATGGTTTCCTTCACCCTGTATGTACATAGAAATTAATGTGAGAGTGACAATAAATCCAACGTAATACAACAGGTGAACCTATTGCTATTTCAAGACACTGCATATACCGTTAAAAAGTATTTTACTGATATAAACGACCACGCCCAAACTAGCTTTATTACGGTTATCAAAAGAGAACCTTGATAAATTTGGCATCAAATTATAATCTGATTTCTTGTTTTGTATGTGTTGCTTACTAGTTTTTATGAATAGTTTTTTTATCAGATTGATCAATCAAAGTTCAAACATAAGTTTCGTCTCGGTTTACCTCGTTAAAATTTGATGATTTAGGCAAGCTTTGAAGCACAGTAGTACATATACTTTGTACGAAACATACGTACTCGTTAGTACTTTTTGTATAAGCATACATGTATATGAATGGCCATGAGTTGAGTATGTTTGTCTTTTTTGCCTTAATAATATTGTAAGTCAAATATTATATTCAGGTTTCGACCACAATGACTACTATTATTGCAGATTCATTCAACAGTACCTGATCATTCGTTATCTAAATCGGTTTTTGTATAAATTCAGAATCGAATACGGTAGTGAGCTCATTCAAAAGTTTTATTATTGTGGTTGTGAAGTGTTGTTGAGTGTTCGCAAGAAGGAATCTAATACAACATGACGAAAGTTGATATTAAATATACAAAGGTATAGGATGAAATATTTGCAATTATAACTTTCTTTATTTTTAAGAAAAATTAAACTTATTATAATATTTAAATCCTTCTTCTGTTGACATTCAATGTTGAATTATTTTTATTACTGAGAATTGGATGTTATCATATAATATCTAAAAATTTAATTTAAAATTTTTTGCATGAATGCGCAAAATGCGCATTTAAGGATTTTATTACAATATTTTTATCTGATAAGCTAGTAACTGTTAAAGCTCACAATAGAAAATAAAACTTTTTTCATATCATATTATTTATAGTGAATTTATATGAAGAAGTAATTAAGTTTTCATTATAATTTTATCATTTTTAGTTTCGTTTTTGATACCGGTGTATCCAAGAGTAAAAACAAGATTTGATATCATAAATGTAGATTTATATCGTGATTGCTATAGTTACAAAATTACTTCATGATTGATTGGTTTAATGACAAATTTTCATTTGGAGCAATAATCTGCAAAAACATTTGGAGAATTAAGTAACTGTATTTCTAATCAGTGTTATGTAAAAAATAGGAGTACATTGAGAGGGCTAATAGCATGCCATCAAGTTAAAGGTCAAATACCACAAAGGAAAATTTTAATAGCAAAGCCTTGTCGAACTGTTTGAAATTAATTTACTCCTAAGTGAGAGCTAACGTAATAATAGGAAATAAAGTACAAAAGTTCTTCATTCTGTAATTCCATTATTTTGTAAATAATGTATCAAAAAATAACAATACATAATGGGATAAAATCGTGCCTGAAGCTTTGCGTTCAGTTCCCAAAGTTTGTCGTTTGCATAGTTTGCATGCTATATAAAAATAACTAATTGGTTATTTTAAGTCCCTATCAATCAGACTAAAGTTCAAATTCGATAAAAATCCGTAAATTGATTATCATCTATCTGTATCAGATTAGATTTATTATTTGATATCCAGATTTGAATGGGAGTAAGGTTGCTTACGTCGTATGACATCATACGTTTATATTACAAAGTTAGAATATAATTATATACACTTTCATTCAGGGTAAATAAGACCGAATAGGACTTATAATAACTCGTTGATCATTGGCTCCAAATAGGGCATTAATATGGAGTATTGAAGCATAGCAAGAAAAGAGACATTTTGTTATTTACGGAATCTAGATTAAGACAAAACTAGTTTCAATATTTGTTCTTAATATGAAAGAACTAAGCAATAGTGATTCATTGTACTGACGAAGTATTCACTCATAGCTCTTCATCAACAATGAATGGGTGGACTCAGTCAGCAAGAAGACCTTCCCCACCATCAACCCTCAGGATGAGTCAGTCATCTGCCAAGTGGCCGAAGCCGACAAGGTAAATATGGTTTATATTGTTTTTCAGCCCATTCCATATTTAAGGTGATAAAGGGTAAAAATCCCCGTTTTTACCCTTTATCTCCTTCTGAAATTTATATCTTAATCTGAAATTTCTATCTACCCTTCAGTATGAACAAAAACTTATTTTTTTTATTTTTTGTAGGCACAAACCTAAATGACCAAACTGTAAACAATATTAAATAAATTTTATTTATTTGTATGTGGATTGTATGACGTCATTATATTATTACCTAGGTAAAAAAGACTTCAATCATGCATTAAAAGATTAATAAACAAACTCTATATATTAATACTATTACAATTCACACCCTATATGTATTTTACAGGCTGACGTAGACAAGGCCGTGGCAGCTGCCAAGAAGGCTTTCCACCGCTACTCCGAGTGGCGCACCATGGACGCTTCCTACAGGGGGCGCCTTCTGTACAAGCTGGCTGACCTCATAGAAAGGGACAATAAGTACCTAAACCAACTGGAAACCTTGGACAATGGGAAACCTCTACAGTTAGCCGCTATGGACATAATGCTGGCAGTGAGTGTGGTGCGGTATTATGCTGGGAAGGCCGATAAAATATTGGGGAATACTATTCCGGCAGGTATGAAAGTTTTGTTCGTAAGCAAGGTTAGCATTTCAAGTTGAAAGAAAAATACACTGGTTGTTACTCTTATATTTTGAGCATCATAGTGACGATGAAGTACTTAGCTGTTTCTGTTATTGGTCCTAGACTATTTTATTTTCATAACAATAATAAAAAACGTTTATAATTAAATAAATACATATATTGCTGTAAATAAACGGAAACATACACACTTACATTTTATATTTATATCACAGTTATATACTTTCGCTATTTCTATTCTTTTACTATAAAATGGAATTTTCTTCTTTCTCAGATGGTGAAGTCCTAACGTACACCCTCAAAGAACCAGTTGGCGTTTGCGGTCAGATTCTACCCTGGAATTACCCGATCGTTATGTTCGCATTCAAGATTAGCCCAGCTCTAGCTGCTGGTAAATACAATATCAGATTTAAAGCATTTTTATATGTTTAGTACACCACACTTTACAGCCACTATCCTATTTGTGATAGTAAGAATTCTTGAATTTCATTATGAACAAATTGACAAAAAGTTTATATTAAATCATTTTTTTACCAAAGAGACATATCACTTTTTACCAAAGACACATCAACGTGAGCATTTCTATCAATATTTCTGATAACTATAGTTTTACTCTACATAACTAAAAAAGATTGATTATTTTGATTCCTATACGAAGCAAATTATGTAATTCATAATAGCATACAACATTTTCCAATTACAGGCTGTACAGTTGTAGTGAAACCTGCAGAGCAAACGCCCCTCACAGCTCTCGCCATAGCGGCGTTGGTGAAAGAGGCTGGTTTCCCACCTGGCGTGCTGAACGTCCTCCCAGGGTACGGAGCCACTGCAGGTGCAACGATCACCCACCATCCTGATGTAGACAAAGTTTCCTTCACGGGGTCGACTGATGTAAGTTTTGTACTTAGAGCTTATTCAACCCCATGTTTGAGAAGAATATTGAATTAATTAAAAAGGTTTCGTTTTACATTTCGAGTTACTAGATTCATAGATTATTGAACAAATTGTTGAAAATTGAACTCTAAGTTATTAATTTAAACAAAAAACACCTATGTTCAAAATATATACACGATAATATCGACTTTAGTTAGTTATTAAAATTAATAACTAACTAAACTCTATATTATTATTACGTGTATACCAATATTTATGTAATTTTCAGATTGGACGTGTGATCTTGAGAGCTGCTGCAGCGGAAAACCTCAAAAGAGTTTCACTAGAATTAGGTGGCAAAAGCCCTTTAGTTATCTTCAACGATGCTGATGGTACGTACATCTAATTGTTGAATAGGACATGGATAAATCATAAGATGTAAAGCCTTAACAAAATAGAATAAAAATACTACATAATATCTATCTTGAAATAGGACTAATAAAAGTAATTACGTTAATAGTATGTATTAAAATATACTAATGCATTTCTAAAATTTGTAGGATGATTACAAAATCCTTCAGGAAATAGCGAAGATATTAAAAAAATACACACTTTAATTATGATTATGTGTAATAAAAATCATGAGTAAAAACAAACTAACTAAAGTTCTTATGTGTGCGTGAGTAAGTCTATGATTAAGAACCCTTGAAATTGAACGTGATTAAAATTAAGCGAGCCACTAATATTTTAATGGTAACAGTTTCTGACATCACTAATTTCTCATGATATTCCATTTGCAGTAGAGAAAGCTGCTCAAATCGCTCACAATTCCGCTTTCTCCAATGGTGGTCAATGCTGCATAGCTGCAACCAGGACCTACGTACAATCTGGGATTTACGATAAGTTCGTTCAAAAATCAGCTGAACTTGCTAAGAAGAGGACTGTCGGGAATCCATTCGAAAATATCGATCAGGGTCCTTCGGTAAGTAATTAGAAGTAGTATTTTGAAAATATTAAGGCAGTTTTTCAGCTAATCAGTACCCTGAGTAACTACCACGGATATAGTACAGCATTAAAATATTGAAATCTTTGACAGCAAGTACTAAGCTCACACAAAAGTAACAGATGTTGATCTCATCATCATCTAACATTAACGACAATGGGGTTTTCGTCACTGATAAACAAAAACATATGTTCCCATAGTTTTACACTGCTATAGTTGTTATACTATATTATAGAGTTATAATATAGGTATTATACGTTTATTTGAATGAATAAAGTAAATACTATTAGTCTGGCTGAAGGAGATTCTGAGGCGGCACTCCATCACTGTCTTGTACTAGCTTTTTATCTTGTAATTATTTTTAACATTTATGTGCACAGTGAATACATTTCTTTATTTCTTCCTTTATTCCAATAATCTTATATATATGTGTTCATCCTAATCCACAGGTCGACAGCAAAATGTTCAACAAAGTTCTCGGTTACATTGAAGCGGGCAAAAAAGAAGGAGCTCGTTGTGTTGCGGGAGGTGAAAAAATCGGCAACAAAGGCTATTTCATACAACCAACAGTATTCGCTGATGTGAAGGATAATATGAAAATTGCTCGCGAAGAGGTAAATGAACTTGTAATTTAGTAAGATGCTAAGATTTAAATAGAATTTATTGGGAGATGTGCTAGAAAACTGCATTAATATTTTATCATGACTCCAATAATAAACATACAAAAAATACGCTTCACGACTTGTGTATACACACTCCCTTTTTATTATGGCGGGGTAGTCAGAGGCTTGAATGCCCATCTCCGAAATTTCGAAGGCATGTTAGGTTTTGGTCATTCGAAGCCCGCGTATCACTAGATAGACAGCACTCAACGTGATAGGTAGTGAACCGTATCGCCGTATATAGGCACTGACTATCACCTATCCTGGGGGATAGGCAGGTTTCCTCACGATGTTTTCCCTCACTGTTAGCGACTGTAAATTATGTACGTAAATGAAAAACACATTTAAATTTCATTCATTGGTACATGCCAGAGTCTGGATTCGAACCTAGGACCTTTCTCATACGAAGTCCGAAGTCTTACCCACTGGGCTACAGCCGCTATTAATACCACGAGTATATCACGCGTATATCACGAGTTCGAGCAGATATATTAGCTGAGGTTTTGTCTATTCTGGAGGGTATTAAAAGGTGTAAATATAAATACTGCATATCAGTTTTGATGAAATATTGCTCAACTTCCAGATTTTCGGTCCAGTCCAAAGCATTTTCAAATTTGACACCTTTGAAGAGATCGTTGACCGAGCGAACGACTCCAACTATGGTCTTGGTGCTGGAGTGATCACCAATGACATCACCACAGCTCTGCAATTCGTTAAGCACGTTCGAGCTGGTACAGTTTGGTAAGTAGAAAATCATATTAAGCAACCTTAATCCAATGTCAACCTAGATTTGTCTTTATGCCTAGCTAAGCGATATCACCAAATTATTGAAGCTCCTAGATTTTAGCTCTTTTAAAACGAAAATTCGGTGCCATTTGATTGTCTTATACCGTATAACATTCATAACAAAGTGTGATCTGATCATATATTACAGCGACAGTTCAAGGACTAGGTATAGTTAAAATCTGTTTGGCTTGCTAGCTTTAGCAATTAGAATCGATGATGTTCATTTACTGTATGTACCGTGACGTATATCTCCTTTATTCCTATTCAAGGACAAGCGCTTTTGTATTCCAGGGTCAACACCTACGAACATTTAACCTGTCAAGCTCCGTTCGGTGGGTTCAAGGAATCAGGCTTGGGCCGGGAACTGTAAGTAATGCGATGTTTTACGTGGATTAAGCGTGTTAGGTAGAGATTATAAAAACGTGTGTGTGGAAAAATACCTCACGTTATATCGTAATAATAAAATAATCTTATTATAAAAAATTGGAAGTTATATTACCTCAAAACTTCTAGATAAAAAGGCTGCTAGTAAACAGAAAAATGAGGATTTCATTCATGATAGTGATGAAGAAGATTGTACATATGTCTGCGAGGTTTTGTACACCCCGAAACTACATCATGATAGCAACAGATTGATGATAGAAACTGACCCAGTTTTAGTCAGTTCATCTCTTCTGACATTAAACGAATTATGGTTAATTAACGAAATCTTATTCACTTTCCAGCGACAAGAGGATTTTATGGTAGTATATATCCTTTTTTTCTCTTTCAGAGGAGAGGATGGTATCTTACAGTACATTGAAAACAAAACAGTGACTATCAATCTTCCAATCAAGCACTGAAAGCATCCTACTGCGAAAATATTGAACATAAAATATACACTAGTATTATGTACAGTATTTTATCCAAAAAAATAATAAAAGCCAAAATCTTTCCAACTGCTGTTTTTTATTAATACTAATATATGTACATAGATACATAAACAATCATTGAAAGGATTTTTGAGTACAGTTGGAAAGGTGACAATGAATGAATGAAGGATCAGGTATTTTTTTATTACATTACATCCAATCCAATGTACAACAACTAGTCAATTTAAATGATCTTACAGAAACATACGGTTTTCCCTCAGCCCATTTCGTCCTTATTAATAGTGATGTGATACTAATTGACATACCTGCAAACTCACTTTGACAATTAGTAAACAGATCGATAAATTGCGTAGGATCTATCGTCAAATAATGTTAAGCACAATGATGTCGGAAATTTAGTAATTTAGGTGATGGTAGTCAATTAATGGCCTTAAAACAGTCATATAATAAACCTTCTAGTCTCAAGCAGCCTCTTACGATATAGCGGAAAGTAAGTACTTATCTATCACCTAATAATGTGTTCGTACTCGTATCACCGTAAGTATCTACAATAATAATTTAAAAGTAAATACCTGATGAGACTTAAAATATTGTTGGGTACTCTGGAACATTCTTATTCTATTATCGTGTATATGCATGTATTATAAAGATGTTCAATGTAAACAATAGTGATACTTAATCTTCAGTACTACATATAAACATGTAGAATTTAAGTTGATAAAATTATCACTTTATGAGCTAAGCATTTACCTAAATATGTTATAATCTGTACCTGAGATTGCAATACGAATTCTGTTTAAAAATAATATTTATATAATATGTGTATTTATTGGTTCCTCTAATTTATTAATCAACGCTGATATAATAAGACGAAAGGGTTTTCTAAACCTTTAATTCTGTCTACCTATTGAGGATTATGAACGTGATAGTATGTACGTATTTATCGATTTTATGACTAAATACATAACAGTGTATTGAATGATTAAAAGACACAGAAAAACAACATTGTATAATTAAGTGACTATAAATCAGATAATATCGATATTGTTATGTTATTTTGTAATAATTATTAAAGAAGTTCATTGACCAGTTATATAGCAGAATATTGCTTGACTTTGTAGCTTTTGAAAACTTTTAATTCAGATGTTATCAAACATATTTATAACCTTCATTTGCCCATCTTAAAAGTAAAAGGGTTACTTTGATAATTTCTTTAGGAAATTTGACCGAATTGAACAGATTTAAGTATTGCTATCAAAATTCAAAGACTATCGTATTCTTACGGCTATCCCCTGCTAGGATGGAATATAAAAAGACTACTAACTAGCTACTATTCTTTCCACCATGTCGTAGAAAGGTACTATGTGAAAATGGAATCTATTGGGCGATGGGCTAGCCACCTGTAAAAAATTTTCGATATAAAATAACAACCTAAAAAAAATTCTTGTTAAAACGGAACTTAAGAGATACAATATTTTTTCCAATATTCTGTCTACCCTAAAAGATATGACAGGACGTAAATATATGTAAAATATGTATGTATTGGCATTGTTAACTGTCTTACAACGACTTCTAACAACTTGTCGTATATACATATACCTACACATATAGTTACAACACATATAATCTATGCTCTATTATTACCGTATAATGAGTATTTATTGATAATTGCATAACATTTTGCAAACTATCTGTAATTTGCCACCAGATAGGCATGCATATAGGCAGTAGGCATACTGACAGGCATGCATAGATAATTCACAGACATGGATGATGTTATTCGTCTCGCTGGGAGTATCAATTATTGGATAAGTCTTATCAATAGATAAACTTATAGATAGCATGTTGTTATTTATAATCAGGTGATTATAGAAGTATATTTTTGAATGAAATGGTTTGTTTCTTATATCAAATATCATTTTGCTTCATTATATTAATAAAAAAAGAACTTCTAAGCCTTTTTATAGCGAAAATTAATATGGAGAATAACTTCCTGGCTTAAAATGTTGTCTCGTGGAACTTCATAACGTTGGCTTGAGTGTTTACTCGTATTCTATACAAATACTTAATATTTATCTACTAGTCGACTACTCCTTGTAAACTGATGAACTTAGCAATGGCACAGATAATATAATACTATACAGTATGTAATATCTTTTGTTGTAGAAAAAAATCTTACGCCTAGATAAAATCCCATCACTGAATTGAATATTGCTCATTTTACTCCCAATTTCAATACGGCTACATAAAAAGGAATAAGCTTATCGTTAACGTTTTTAAAAGCATCACACCCTATCAATTATCTAACACGCAACTACCATAACGAGTCCCCTATTAAACCCATCCCGCATGGCATGCTCAAACATTTAAAGATTAGCAACAGGACCCCACGGCTCATTGGTCCACAGAATCATAGCGTGCGTTATCTTGGACTAATCTATAAATACACATACATAGTTTGGTAACGTTACTCGCTCGATCGTGCTACGAGTAGTCATTCGGAGTTTAGCAGCTGCCTTGATCGGTGGGGTGCAAGAATTAAACTAGCAAATAAAACAGGACTTAAAATGGCTAAGGTTGAGGTTAAATACACTAAGGTATGTTATTTTTAAATACTTTTATTATTTGTACACATAATTATAGTGGAATAGTACAGAATAGCAGTGATTTGGAAATAACTCACACTGATTTAGCCGGCCGGCTGAATACTGAATATGTATGCATTGGTTTCCGGCTTTGTAGACGTTATTATGTTTTGCTATTCAACAGTGACGTACTGTTTAGATCTTTTTGTGTTTGGACAGAGTTGTTAGACTGGTTTATAAATATTTTCAAAATATACTGATGTTTATCGACGTATTATATGTGTATTGATAGATGTTCAAATACTTTATAATGTATGCAAAGACCACAAAAATATTATAAGTACTAAATATAATTCAAACATACAACATAATGTACGAATAATAGAGTTACAAAATTGATTAGTAAAATAAATTTATTCCTTATCAATCGTATGAAAAAATTATAGTGTTTTTGAAACGTTTCAAAACTGAGCGATAATAATCCATATTCATTATCACAGGATTTTATGTGCATTAAGAAATGCCTATAAAACCCGTGATTTAACCATAAAAAAGAATTTGGAAATCCTACTAGATAAACGTTAATTAGAAGTTTATAATAATCACTTTTCATTTTTAATCATTTTTAACTTAATTTATTGAGCTGTTAAATGAAAAACTTAAACGCATATGTTTCAAATTATTTACTTGATAATTTCTTTAGGTAGATATTTCCTTAATGTAGTAGACATTTGGTGAGCGTCGAACAACAAATACGTTCAAGGACAATTAGGCGAACACATTATTAATATACATATGACCGTATCTTACAAGCTATTTAATATATGAACAGCGTATACCTATTACAAAACTTGATTTAAAACCGTCTAGTCATGAGCATAATCATGTGTGTAATAAATTCCAAATGAATTTACTGGAATTCCAAATAACTATTAAACAGCGCCTATTAAACATGTCACCAAGTATATTTTTATTCCGTCACGTCAGTCCGATATTATGAACTTTTGCTTTTTCATTATAGCCAAAAGTAATAACGGGCTAAACATCATATTATCTCATATTTTTTGTTCTCTTTTATGATTTTAAACTACAGCTGTGTTTGTACTTCTTACAGCTTTGTTTGTACATTCTGCCAACAATGGTAACTTTAATACAAGCATATAATTTAGACTAGTATACAATAATAGAGCTAGTATAAATTGCATATGTACGAGTATAATAACACTAGATTAACCATTAACTTGAATAATTGTACATTTTTATTAATAATATAATTTTTAAGGAAAAGAAATACCGTACAATCTTTACTTATCTGTTCTTTTACATCACCAGAATTGTCGAAGAGTCATTTTCGTTTTAAAATTTATTTCCTAGTCTAGGACATGTGTAAAATGTTATCTAGCTGTCTTTGTACGCTATATTTTATTAGTGGCGTTAGGGGACTGAAAATAAAAGTTATTTAAGAGACGATGGGCTAGGAACCTATATTTCATAACTATGTAGTTTCAACTCTAATATTCCAATAGTAAGGAACTAAATTTTATGAAATCTAATCCCATGGAAAACAGATCCACAATAATAATAATATAAATTAAATAAATAAACTTTCGCTTATAGCTATAAAATAAAAAATAATATAAATTATATATATAAAGACTCTTCTCTTCTCTCACATACAAGTCAACAATAAAATATATGATTCAAACTGACCACCACACAAACGATTGTTACATCAGCGTTAATATCGATAAAGAACTGCCAGCACATCACCTACCATCGGATGAATACTATCATTTGTTTTATCTATCATGGACTTGGAATAGTGCACCTATGTTATTGTAAACACTTACTGTGACCTTTGAATAATACAGAATGAGATAACGCTGGAAGAAATTGTCGTTATGTAACAAAATGATATTATATTTACATTATTGTACTTCAGCTATCTAAAGTACTGGTATGAGAGGTAATATGTAGGTACTTGACAAACCTCGGAGCCATTTCAGTGATAAGACAATCACATGAGATAAGCTTTGTTTATGTATTTTAAATTCACATCAAACCACCAAGGCAAAGGTCAAAAACTAAAATATTTAAGGTGTATTTCTGATTTTAAATAATATGGGTTTATCGGAGATACCTGGTTATAATTTTATCCACTTTGACTCTTAAGTAGACACAATTCTTAATTAATTAGATAGTGAATACGTTCTATACCAAGAAAACTTATTAATTGTTGGTGTTGAAAGGGGATGGCACAAATTAAACAACAAATAAACAATACAAAACATTTGTTGCTAAGCACTCCCTAAACGTGAAATATTTCAGTGAAACTGATATTTTGATTACCACAAGTTTGAATTTAACCACAATGTTCTAGCCAACGAAGTGTCCATTGTTCTTACGCAGTGCTGCGAAATAGTGGTCATTCTGTATTGAATATCATGCACAGTTCTCAGAAGACCATATAGGAGTAACTCCGCAGTGCTGTGTGAGTAAATTACTGTTTTAATTGGTGGCAATAGAAACGTTTAAGCCCCGTTGACTGTAAGAGTATGTAAATAAAGAGTTGATAATCAGTCGTCTATGGTGCGTCAACAAAGTCAGTAGCTCAGTGAAAGTTGAAAATACAAATAATTATTTTCGGCTGAATATTTAGTCAATTGTGATGCCAAACTGGCTAAATATGTTCGCTTTGGGATAAGCTTTGGATCCTCAACTGGAACGAACCGAAGAACAAGGAAGAAAAGAATTGGAGCTTCGATTTCGTTTTTCTTCGGTTGTAGCGGCTGGCGGCGTTGCTGTAACCATGGCGATGAAATAACAAGAAGTTCAAATGCCGTGGCATCAGTGTTTGTACTTCAGCCGACATAACCTTAGTGGTGAATGGCTTATTAAAGAATAAAAAAAAAAAAAAGAGTTGATAATAAAATATAGAGACGTTTATGTGGTTTCAGTCTTTTACAGATTTCTCATTTAAATTTAACTGTTCATATAACTTTAATAGAAATTTCGATTCACACTAACCTCGTGTTGTATTGAGAATATGTGTATTGTTGCCTTATTCCTTGTAAGAAACTAATGAAAAAATTAAGATTTTATTAGACATTTCTGCTGTCTACCCTACCTTATTATGCTGATTGCCTTATTATGCTGCACCAGACGATATTTATGAGATCTTAAGCGCAAAAGATGTATATTATTTCATAACATCATACAGGTTTTTTGTGTCTGCCATATCGAAAAAATAAATAATAAAATTAAAATCCTTTAACTAGGATTTAATTAGATGTTTTTGTGTTGATACATAAATATGTTAATCGTTGGTTGTTGCCAAGGAATCTGTAAAGCAAATGTATCTGACATGCTTACATTGTTGTCAATATTAATCATAAAACAGGAAAAACTGCCTCTAAGATTAATTATAATTGAAAATTACACTTAATATAAGAAACATTTAAGAAAATGCGCATATCGATAACATATTATTATATAACGATTGACTTCTTTGTAAGCATGGATAGATGCTTTTAAAATTTAATATAATTGACTATTATTCATCGGGAATGTTATTAACGAAACTTACTAATATTTAAAAGTGTCTGTCAAATGATCAATTTAAAGAAACATAAAATACCATTGTTGTTCAAAATAAAACACTTATCTAGCATGATGGGCCTATGCAAATGATCTTATTTACTTAGACAATATTTGCTGACTACATAACAGTGAACACATCATTGTTGGATATGAATATAAAGTAATATAGAGTCTCAAAACAGTTACTAGATCTACATCATCCAATTGCTATGATAGAATTATGTGATTTTCTTGCGCCTTACAAAAGTTATTATAACTTATAAGATATTAAATGACCATTTATTTATTGTTATTTATTAATTATTTTGATACTTTCTTTTGCAGTTGTTCATCAACAACGAATGGGTGGACTCTGTCAGCAAGAAGACCTTCCCCACCATCAACCCTCAAGATGAGTCAGTCATCTGCCAAGTGGCCGAGGCCGACAAGGTAAGGTTTAATACAGTTTTCACGGAACTTCATGTAAATACGCCTATAAAAGCAAACATTACGATCAATTTTAAAACTCTTGATCGCAGCACAATGGCTTATTTTGGTGATTTAATCCCAGTATTTCCTTAAGTTTAAATCCAAAATAAATATTTTGCCAAACTATCTCATTTAACACATGTTAAACGAAGACACAGACAGTTTTTAACAACTTTGATTGATTTCGACGTTGGATTGCTTTACATTGTTTTCTGCCAAAATTGCCAGTGCATGTGTTACTGTACGCAATAAAAAACAAAAAATGTGAAACACCCGATCTTCTATATACTGAACACAGATCAATTTACACCAGATATTTATTCAAATGTTCGTCATATTTTTATTTATTTTTAGGCTGACGTAGACAAGGCCGTGGCAGCCGCCAAGAAGGCTTTCCACCGCTACTCCGAGTGGCGCACCATGGACGCTTCCAACAGAGGTCGCCTCCTGTACAAGCTGGCTGACCTCTTGGAAAGGGACGCTGATTACCTTGGACAACTCGAGACCTTGGACAATGGAAAGCCCGTGAAGAATGCCACCATGGAGGTTTACTTCGCATCTTCTGTCCTCCGCTATTATGCTGGAAAGGCTGACAAAATTCAAGGCAGCACTATCCCCGCAGGTAAAATGAAGTCATGATAAGAAGAAAGTATACTTAGCTTGCTGTATACTTTTATTTTCTGTCCCTATGTTTCAATTAATTGGAAGTGTTTCATTAAGCTTAATTATCGGCGTACCACGATATATTGAAAACTCTTTTATAACATTTATTTTAACATATTTGCAGACGGAGAAGTTCTATCCTACACCCTGAAGGAGCCCGTCGGTGTGTGCGGTCAAATCCTGCCCTGGAACTACCCAATTCCCATGATTATCTGGAAAATCGCCCCTGCTCTTGCAGCTGGTAAGTTTGAAATATTTTTGTCCGCTCCTAATTTTATTGTTCCTATTATGTTCAAATCAAGCCTGATCTATTTTAACAAAACCAAAATTAAGCCATAAGAAATCAAAAAAGCCCATGAAGTCAAGCCCTGATACCGATTACATTAGAATTGCTGCAAAACATATCTTCATTATATCCCGTAATTCTCCATCTTCAACTTAACGTTTATGTCAAATACACATGAATAAATCTTAATTACAGGATGCACCCTCGTGATCAAGCCCGCTGAACAAACTCCACTCACAGCCCTCGCCGTTTGTGCTCTGATCAAGGAAACCGGCTTCCCTCCTGGTGTCGTGAACGTCGTCAATGGATACGGCCCCACCGCTGGTGCTGCCATCACCCATCACCCAGATGTCAACAAAGTTGCTTTCACTGGATCCACCGAGGTAAGCATGATTGGCTATTATCATACAAATCGTAAAATTTTTAACTGAGGAGTGAGCTGAATTCGTGGACTTCCTTTTTCCTCCTTGACATTCATACTGCTTCTTTATACATAATCGGCGTTCATACGTGCTCCCAAAGTCACCTGTTTGTAAATGTATTGAACATTGATCCAAAACTAGGTATGACCAATTGTAAAAATTTTGTTTCACATTAACGTTTTATGTATATTTTAGGTTGGCCGCATCATCCTCAAGGCAGCTTCTGCAGAAAACATCAAAAGAGTAACTTTGGAATTGGGAGGCAAGAGCCCACTAGTTATCTTCAACGACGCTGACGGTACGTACATTTTTAAACTAATATAAAAGATTTTTGACAGTCATTAATGTAGATCAACTTCAACGAACAAATAAGCTTAGATAAAAAGAATATCAAAAAGTACATAAGAAAATAAATTGCATGTTTAGCTTATCACAAATGATTCCTATATAAATTATGATATCTTCAGTTGAGAAAGCTGCCCAAATTGCCCACAACGCCGCCTTCTCCAACGCTGGTCAGTGCTGCGTGGCGGCCACCAGGACCTACGTGCAATCTGGCATCTACGACAAGTTCGTGCAGAAGGCCGCTGAGCTCGCCAAGCAGAGGAAGGTTGGAAACCCCTACGAAGGTGTTGACCAGGGACCTTTGGTAAGTCTTGTTTAAATTATAGTGTTACACATTAACGTAATATAATAGTTGTAATATAATAGCTGTCACCTTAGCAAGACTGAGGGTATCCAATATTGATAGATTTATAGAAATCATTGGAGGAAAGAAAAAATTGACGGTAGAGACTTTTATGGTGGACCTTATTGTATAACTGCTAATCATATGCGGTCCCAATTCAAAATATAATACATGGTTGCAATATAAATAAACCAAGCAATCCATTAGTAACTAACATATTTTAGATAGACACGAAAACAATTAATTAAAATCTCTACATGTTTTTAAAACAATAAAACGAACGATTTTTAAATACCCTTCCGAATTCCAGATCGACAATGACATGTTCACCAAAGTGCTTGGCTACATCGACGCCGGAAAGAAGGCTGGTGCCCGTTGCGTCGCTGGTGGCGAGAGGGTTGGCAACAAAGGCTACTTCGTGCAGCCAACGGTGTTCGCCGATGTCAACGATGACATGAAAATTTCCCGCGAAGAGGTAAGGATGTCGGTTCAAAGTGTCATTGATGCAATACATCGGTCAATCTTCTTGTATTAGTCTTCTAAGTGCAATTTTTATTGATAAGTTTATTTTGCCTATTTATTGGCTGCTAAATGCTCTAAAAAAGTGGCTTCGATAAAGTTCTGACTGGCTTACTACGCAAATGTGAAAATTTAGTCACGAATCCGTAATTGATAATCCGCAAGCGATAATACTCATGATGTTTTCCACTCTAAGCTCATTTTAGCACTAACTATAACCATTATTGTCAAAATCTTTCATTCGTTATATGTATTTATATTAATCTTTACCGTTTTCCTAGATCTTCGGACCAGTGCAGAGCATCCACAAATTCGAAACCTTTGACGAGATCGTGGACAGAGCCAACGACTCCCACTACGGTCTTGGCGCTGGAGTGATCACCAACGACATCACCAAGGCCCTTCAGTTCGTCAAGCATGTCCGTGCTGGAACTGTTTGGTAAGTTAACGAGAACTATAGTCCTTAGCACTTATAATTTGTTTAATTGTTTGTATTTTTTACATATAGCCGGTGCATTGCAGTTTGGTTTTATAACTTGTTTAACAGTAGTATTGTAGATTAAAACGAAACATAAGATATATTTAAGCATGTTTTGACGACCTCCGTGGCGCGATCGGTTAAACGCCTGAACGCTAATCGTGAGGTCCCGGGTTCGATTCCCGGTGGAGGCTGAGTTAAGAACTACGCTTTTCTTCTACTTTTTAGTCTGGTCGTTGATTTATATATGCTATGTATATATTTTAAATATTTATCTATATATAATAAGTATATTTTTCTCAAGTATTCGTTGACTAGTACCCTTAACACAAGTCTTAAATGTAGAACTAACCAAGGGCCTAGTTCAATTGGTGTAATAATGTCCAAATATTATTATTATTTTATTATGTCTGTAAACCGTATGAAGTGACGTAAACAATAACGATACCCCAATGATAATTGCACTTGACCTCACAAAATCTTTTGTTGTCAGGGTGAACACCTACGAACACGTGGCCTGCCAAACTCCTTTCGGCGGATTCAAGGACTCCGGACTTGGTCGTGAATTGTAAGTTTTTTTATTCGTACACCTGATTGATACCTGTGTTAATGGTTCCACGAAAATAAAAGTGAACTTAGAGATACATAGACAACGTATCGTGAAGCAAAAACAGTATTATGTTCTTAATGTATGGACGTATGTTGTAAAATATTTAGCCATGTTGTTATGAGCGAAAACTATGTTTGATAACAAACATTGCTTAACATAACTCGTTATTCAATGATTCTCATCAACTCATAGATAGAATACCGTCTTATTACAAAATAAACCCGTCAATATATTATGTCAATGCTTATTTGTTCGCAAATGTTGCAATCATTCTAACACATTACACGCTGTGTCATCTTTATGATCCATACAATAGTCTTTTGTCTGCTTAGGTACTAATGCTAACCAGTACCTAGTTAAATATAGCTTATTTGATCAACAGTTTAACATAATTCTTCCTTATGTCCAAACCATGCATTATTTATTTTAACTGATAGTTATTATCTCGTCATCATTGTGTAGTTACATTTTTTGTATCTCCTGTAATTTGTATCATGCACATTTGTTCAGAGTTTGACAAAAAGAGAAGTTAATTTCAATTCACGTGCATTATTTATAACTATTTTGTCCAAACTGTGTGTGTTGTCGTAAATAATGATGAGTCCGTCACGCTATCATTCACTTCACGCCGAATACAATACATACATTTTAGTCTGGAACATACATACATCTCCTCTTACATACTTACTTATATTAGGTGGACAGAACCTCAAAACATACCATACTTATTGACCATCGATGACATTACTTGCCATGACCTTATATGGGTTATAATGATAAAGAAAGGCAGCTATCTATTTATAATCATTTATTATTTTACGCCAGAATCGCAGGCCATATTTTCAGAAATTGTATCGAATCGCATCCTACTATTATCTAATAAATTATAGATAATAGTACAATATCTGAAAATATGGCCCCTTATGACCCCGACGTTATGTTTAAGAAACTTTGATATAACATATGTATCATCGATCATTTATTATTTTTACTTAGAATTCGATTAACTTGAGATGATTTAAGATTAATCCCATCGCCACAAATATTCCCATACCTACATATATTATAGCACAACATTTAATTAATATATTTTTCCATTACAGGGGAGAAGAAGGTATCACCCAGTACCTTGAGAACAAGACAGTGACCATCAGCCTGCCAACCAAGCAATGAGAAACTGATTGATAATTCACTCACTGGATCCCTTGTTTATATATTTACTCAATGTTACTCTTTGCTGAGATTGTTTTCGAATATAATATTTTTATACAATAAAATATATTCCAAGCACTTTGTTTTATTACTGCTTTGTTTGTTTGTTTATTGTTTGAATTTGAGGATCACAAATACAAGCATACGCCCTTTATTCTCGAAATTTAAATACTTTTATACTTGTCCATTCAAAAGTTCAACTGAAAATGACGAAAGGTTTCTTGTCTTCGAGATATATAGTCATGGATGCATACGTAAGTACTACGAGTAATTAATCGCGAATTTATCAAACCATATCTTTCGACGATGACACAAGCCTTTGCTCTTATACTAAAGCGGACCTACTCTAAATCAATATAAACCTATACTATAGTGTACTATATTGTGGGTTTTCACGGCCGAATTTTAGGCTATTTGTGGCATTAGTATATCGGATATATTAAAGCTCCTGAAACGTCATATAATAATATATTTTTCTTAGCGTTCATGAAGGCTAGGTAGTATCATAGTTAAAGTATATTTGCTACACCTAGAATAATGATATCCCCTATCGTTCAATCTTACCCATATTTTTTCGATCAGATCATTTAAGACAAAAGTACTTTTATCAAAACGTGACATTTACAAAAAAAATTATATGTGACGTGTTTCATTTATCTATGTCTATTATTTATCGTCTATGTGTTATTTATAAATGAGATTGTAAGCAATGTAAGCTTTTAATTTTATATAAAACAAGTATCATATACATAATAAATATACTAATGATAAAAAGTAAGATGGTTACGGAATGAAATTCTGAGTAAGTATGTAACTGTAGGTATTCAATAATAGTTCGGGTATGTCCATTCAGACCTTCTCAGAAACGGTACAGGTTAAGAAGTGAATTTCTACGTACATACATACGCATCACGTCCGTTTCTTTACAGAGGAGTAGGCGAATTAAGCATCTATTTCTTACAATGATCAACTAACTGATAGTTTGGAAAAAAGCTATTATTGAATCCTATATCCTATAGTAAACAGTATGCTACCACAAAAAGCTTCCGTCCTAGACTATTAAGTCAAGAATACAAACTAGTATTGCTTTCATTCCTTTCTTCTGTCCGATATATCCTAGCAGGCGGCCCAAGCACCAGGGGTCAATGGAATCTATTGGACGATTGCCAATATTCTATATTAATTTCATTCCCACCGTACTAGTTATGCTAAATGTGACTGAGGCAATGAGGAATCCATCTCAAAATAGGTATAAGTACTTATATAATATGTAAGTTCGTATGCATATGGATCAAAGAGGTTTTGGCCACCTGGAACTCATTTTTCACCAGAAAATTTCGCACACTTATTTATTGTTACATATACTTATAGTATCCAAAAATAAAAGGTCACTGGGGACTCATTAGAAATGGTAGCACATCATCATTACACAAATAGCGAAACCAATGTTATTATTAGAATCACATTGTTCTTATTCAAAATTTTACTTGCAGCCATTGTACAAATTAACAACTGGCGTTGATAACAATTGTCTGACTGATATATAAATCAGTTTACATCAGCACTCGGCGAGAGGCAGACGTGTTGTTCCTTACTCAAAAGTATTATTTTAAACTACAGAAATGGTGAAAATTGACGTTAAATATACTAAAGTGAGTATCAATACATTTACCTATTTAAGTAACTGATAGTTAAGTACTAGTATTTACAGTTTTACATTAATTTGGTCGTCTCATTGTTTGTTTTTGCATACAAAATATACACCCGCAACATGCAACATGTTTTGCGAGAATCAAATCGATAAGAAGTTTTCTGTAATTTTACTTTATTGAATTTGTCGTACGATAAACATTTTCAATTGATTATGAATTCATTGCTCACTCTATAAACATTACTCGTATAAGTAATATTATTTACTTTATTTCTACTAACGCCAAACCTCTTGTCTTACATTCAATTCTAATATTCAAACAAGCGGTAGGTTGTACTGTGGAGACTAGTTCTGGGTGGCATTTTAATTATATTATTTGAATCTAATACGTTACGAGATAAATTATACGAACCGGTGTTACGCGGTTTTAGCCGGTATCTAATAAGTCTTATTTCATTTTTCTTTACGTATAACATTCCGTTAATATTTCTTCAGTTTCAGAAGGCATTGAATATTGAATCTATGTACGTATGTAAAGTGTGAATTTCAATAAAAAATAATCAAGACATATAGTTTAGTTCCAACTTTTGGCTCCACATTTCTTCAAATCGATATCATCTTAACTCAAAAGATAATGTGCTAAATTTCAAGTACACAGATTGTAATTTGAGTTAAGATTTTTTTCT
Source organism: Leucoptera coffeella (assembly GCA_030578115.1). NCBI lineage: Eukaryota > Metazoa > Arthropoda > Insecta > Lepidoptera > Lyonetiidae > Leucoptera > Leucoptera coffeella. Next base: position 180,368 of record JAMBLF010000374.1, read on the forward strand.
ATTAAAAGGAGGGTGAAGAATGGAAATGCAGTTAATGGGACCGTGACCGGTATGATGTTTAGTCAGTTGGTGTCAGAACAGCACGATGGTTGGCTATTCATAACGCTGTTCTGATCCCCAAGCAGATGTATGGTAGTGAGTGCTAAGTTTGCCAGAAGAATCATGAAAGTAGAATTTAATACTTTAGAGATGAGGTCCCTCAGAAAAAGATGCAATGTAAGATTGTGTGATAGTGTACAGAATGGTGTGATTCGTGAACGTTGTCGTATGAAGAAAGATGTAGTGATGAAAATAGAGAAAGGTATGTTAAGGTGGTTAAGGCACATGGACCAAATTAATGAAAGAGGGGGTTACAAAAGACATCTATAAAATCATAGAAGGTAGGTCGCATAGAGCTTATACTTGGGTGTCAGTGAAGTAAGAGAGATTTGTCAGGATTGTTCCAGGTGGCGATCGATAGTCTCTGCCTATCCCGTTGAGGACGTAGAGGCGTGAATATATGTATGTATGATCTTAGTCGCTAGTTTTCTGCACTGTATATGACTGATATAATTTACTTTTATTCCGTACTTAGTTATAACAATATGCTTTAAGAATCTCCTCATATTGAGTAGCTTACTTTTTGTAATAAACATAATAATCTTATATATTTTTAATTACAAACTAAAAGTTCAAAGTGCGCAGAGGTATGCCAATTTCAGAAAGAAACTCAGTTTCATTACTTACACAAGTAAACAGAAGTATAAAAATAAGGTCAAGGCACTCTTTGATAATAATTAAAATGAATTTAATCAATAGTATCGTCGTCATTGGCTAGGTAAACATTTAACTGTAAATTCAATTTGTACATTGAGTTTCCAGAACATAACGTATAAAAATCTAAACTGATCAAATATGTGACAATACATAGACCTAAAGTTGAAATAAAACCTTCGTAAACATGCCACAAGTTTCATGTAAGGCTTCACAATCGAAAAGTATAGTATTAAAATGATAAAAAAGCGAAAGAAAGATGTTTTTATCAATGTCTGGTGTATTTCCTCTAAGTTCACTCGTGTGGCCCTGTTTTATCGAATTATATCAATTGTTTATATTTAAACAAGTAGAAACTCTGAATTTACGTGTAGTTTATATTACATACACACACTTTCACGACACTTGTCGAGCGTCACCATTTCCCCAATTGCAAAGGTAGTAATGCTTTGGTTATTTCGAACCCACGTGTTTACCAGATAGTCAGAACTCCATGTGAATGGTGCTAAGCCTTGTTGCCTTTTACAAGCACTAACCTTGACTTAATTATTCAACAGCTTTTCATCAATAATGAATGGGTGAACAGTGAAAAGAAGAAAACTTTCAAGACCATCAATCCTCAAGATGAAACTATTATTGCATACGTGGCCGAAGCCGAAAAGGTAAGTTAATTGAATGGCTCAAATAAAGTATATTTTCTCATTCATAACTTATTATTTTACGTAGTAGTCACTTATGTATGTCGTAATTTAAGTTCGGTTGATGATTATAATTATTGAATTACCTTTATTTTGATCATGTTTTAGTAATGCTATTTCTTTATTTATTTAAATATCTTGAACGTGTAGATTAACAACTATGTAGCACCCACTAAGCCAAAGGTGCTTGAGTTTGTTACCTTGCTTTCTTTCATACATTAAGTATAAACATTATTTATTCTTTTTTTATAAACTTGTTTCAATTATTTATCGTAACATATACAAAAATTAAACAATCAGTTATGCTCTATCCCATGAAAAACCTATACAATAATGCACAAGCCAATACTTAACTCGAAAAAAAGACTGGGAATGCTCAGTTTACTTCGCTGAACACACTCTTCTGTCTTAGTTTAGCTACCTAGTAGTTAAAATGGACCTAATTCATAACACAGGTTGACGTAGACAAAGCAGTAGCAGCCGCGAAGAAAGCCTTCCACCGTTATTCGGAATGGCGTAAAATGAACGCGTCAGAACGAGGGCTGCTCTTACTCCGATTGGCTGATGCCATGGAAAGGGATTCGAGGTATCTGGCTGAGCTGGAAACTTATGATAGTGGGAAGACCTTGAAGGATTCGAGTGAAGATGTGTACTGCGCGATCACTACATTACGATACTATGCCGGGAAGGCGGATAAGATTCTTGGAAGTACTATTCCGGCTGGTAAGTTCATCTTTTTAGCATAAATTGCACTATAGTTCATAAATAAATTGAACCAAATCTAACTTGAACATCAATCTAACCTACAGTGTATTACAAACGTTTATATAAGTTTCAGTAAATAATTCTGTTTTTAAAATCCTTTGTCACACGAAATTGGGTTGTGATGACTACTAGATTCCTTTAATCATGTTCTACGACTTACCAGGAAGAATGGGAGCTAGTTAGCATTGTTTTAACGTATCGAACTAGCACGTGACAATAATAGTAGACACACACGTTACATATTTTCCTATGAAATTTCTTGTAATTGTTATTCAACCGGATAAGTTTATGAGTAATGATAACCATGGACTCTAAGCGTGTTACGATAAATATAGAGCAAACTATTCCATGCATAAGGCGCGCTTTGCAACTACGCGTATAATTACGATAATAATGTCATCCTAAAGTCCAATTGCGACATGCAAACTTTAATTAATGTTCCTTAATTGATTTCTTCTAATCACGACCGTAAACCCTTTCGGGGTAGTCAGACCATGGTGATTGACTTTGGCCACTAGAAACCCACTTTTTAACTGTTAATCAGTACCTAAATCTAACGTGACAGATGGTATGCCATGCCTCCGTATACGGATAGTGACTATAAACTATTTAAAGAAATAAGCAAGTTTCGTCTAGATGTTCTCCGTTCTCTTTCCTTTTTGCACTATTCCAGTTATCGAAATTCATTCATAAATTTGGTTTAAAAACAGATGGTGATGTTCTCTCATTCACGATCAAAGAGCCAGTCGGAGTATGTGCTCAAATAATTCCGTGGAATTATCCCATTCTGATGATGGCCTGGAAAATCGCACCAGCATTGGCAGCGGGTAAGTATACAGAGCTTTATTGACTTTTCTACTTTCATTAGATAAACAAAAAAGCTACCCCACTTAGAGATTCGGGTTTCCATCTCCACAATTGAGAAAGTAGGTACTTTAATTAATTATTCGAAATTAATGAAAAGACGTAAGCTTATATAAATTAATTTAGGAATAGTTCACTTTTACTGTGCCATAAAATGTTCTGATGAAAAGCTTCTATGTTGAATGACCTTCTGGTGAAAAATGTTTTGGTTCTACTTTTAATCACGAAAATGTAAAATTTACCAGGGATAACGATTAATATAAACATGAAACCATATTTCTGTTATTGTACAAACAAACGATGTTGATTCAATTAAACGAATTTGTCAGAAAATATAATAGGGAAATTTCATCTGTGATCTTTGTATTCAACTTTATGCGTAGGTATATGTTTATTTACACACCCTGTTATTTTATACCAATAACCTCTCATTCATCCAAACCACAGGCTGCACAATAGTCCTGAAACCAGCGGAGCAGACTCCGTTGACGGCGCTGGCGGTGGCAGCCCTCATCAAAGAAGTTGGTTTCCCTCCTGGTGTGGTGAACGTGGTACTCGGCTACGGATCACCAACTGGTGAAGCCTTGACTCACCATCCGGACGTTGATAAGATCGCTTTCACTGGTTCTACTGAGGTAAGGATTAATGGGACTGTTTTTATGGATGTCATAAGTGTACGAGGTATAAATTATTGGCACAGTTTTTATCTCGGATGATGTGCAGTAAAATTTAATTTGTCAACTTACAGTTTAAATAGTTGCACGTAATTTTATTAAAGTATATCGTTTAAACTTATTGAAAATGTTAATATGCTTTAGGATAAATACTGTTATTGGTTGTAAATCACTCATTTTATGAGACATTTAGATGACTTTTAGAAACCAGTAAATAAATTGAAAGGCAGGGCCATAATCAGCAATCTTACTTTCCAACCAATTCCATTTCAAATTCTTGCGGATGGAAAATTAATCTGATGTGTCAAGTTTCATTTTCAATTACTCGTTCTGGACAGGTTGGTCGTAAAATAATTCAGGCTTCGTCCGTGGATCGCATCAAAAGAGTTACGCTGGAACTTGGTGGAAAATGTCCTCTCGTCGTGTTCGATGACGTAGACGGTAAGTAGATCTGCATATACTTTATATAGCCTCAGATTAATTACTACTTAAAAATGTGATTCGATCTTTATATCGATATCTTTCATGTTTATGAGTTACTATGTCATTATTTATTTCATTATCGTATTTGATCCAAGAAAAAATTGTAATGTAAATAAAATAAATGTTGAACAGAACCTTAGTCAGATACATGCTAAATATGCCACTGATAGCATTAGTATAAGGGCAGTGATGGTATAAATACTAATGAAATTGCTTTTTATTTAGAACTCCTATAATGGATGAAATGTTAAGGATAATCCGTCATTTCTGCCGTACGAGCGGTAATCGCTAAATGGATAAAGGAAGTAACAGAATACTAGGCCACGCACCATTCAGACTTGCATCCTTTATTGAGGAATTGCTTTACTGCTTTATGTTGTTAACTACTTTAACACATATTACTTTAGTACACATAACTTTTAATTTTATTTTTCGTCAAGCTTGTATTTCGAAAAGCTTAGAATGTTCTGACCAAGGTTTTAGTCAATTATTCAGACATATCGCAGACATACTTCTGCATTCACAAACATAAAACCCTATCAGAGTAGACAGAAGTTAAGTGTCCACAATCAACTGATCTCTACGTATTCAGACATCGTAAACCTGAAGTTTATATAAAAATCTATCTATTCATAGTTGAGAAGGCAGCCCAAATAGCTCACGCCTCGGCGTTTGCGAATGCCGGGCAGTGTTGTTGTGCTGGCACCAGAACCTTCGTCCAGGCTTCTATCTACGACCAATTCGTGGCGAAGGCTGGTGAAATAGCCAAGAATAGATCGGTGGGAAACCCTTTCGATGATGTGCAACAGGGACCACAGGTATGATAATTATTCTTTACGAATTTGGAAACAAGTATTTAGTACACCAATCGAGAAAGTGAGCAATTAGCCTGCAAGGATACTATAGACATAAATAATATGAGTTAAGAGTAACTATTTGACTCGTTGGTTTGAGACCAAGTGCGTAACAACAGCAGAGCTGTATTTATTTGTTAAGAGATAACATGGTATTTATTCTTTGACAGCTAACTTTTGTGGAAAAACATTAACGTTACTTCCTGAGTACAGTTAATAGCAAATGCTTTAAAAGTACGATGCATTTCAGTAATTATCTGTTTGGATGTGCGTTCAAGTGAACGACTGTTAAAGATGTGATAATTATAATAAAAACAACTTACATGATAAAATTGAGACACTTAAAATCTTAAAATAATTTACTTAGATAAGATACAACATAATATCTTTCAGCTTGAATAAATGTGAGATGCGTTTTATTCCAGATTGATAAGGATATGTTTGATAAAGTCATAACATACATAAAGTTAGGTGTGGAAGATGGCGCGAGATGCGTCACTGGTGGCGATAAGATCGGGTACAAGGGATTCTTCATCCAACCCACCGTGTTCGCAGATGTCAAGGATGACATGAAAATTGCCAAGGAGGAGGTAAACTATTTTGAACAAATTCTCAAAAGCATTTCATAAAAAAATTACGTAATTTAATGGTAATGCTCAAGTATCGGGTTAAAAGTGCAATCCTAAACCATTCATTCCCTGAATTGACGATTATGGTTTGCCAACCTTGACTACCTTTTCAGGGAAAGGGATTATTCATAATCCTTGTGGTACGATATTTCAAACAATAACATTTCTTTTGATTTGACATTTAAAACCTAAATTAACTATTACTATTTATTTCAACTACATATAGGAATACTGCCAACAACAAAAGTTGAAGAATATGTGATTAGATTTGTTTTATATCCTGTTCAACTTTTTTATATGTTTTTTCTTATGCTACGACACTGATTCTTTTCAGATCTTTGGGCCCGTGCAAAGCATTCTGAAGTTCGACACGTTCGATGAGGTCGTGGACAGGGCGAATGACAGCGTGTACGGCTTGGGCGCTGGTGTCGTCACCAACAACATGACCCTGGCTCTCAAGTTTGCCAAATATGTCAACGCTGGAACTGTTTGGTGAGGTTTTGATATGTTTTCTAAGGATTTAAGATAAAGCTGATTATGTATGTATGGATTTGTTTTGTTTATATTAGGGTATAAATGGTAATGAAAGTAATGTAGTAATTGAATAATATATAAGATAAGTAGATTAAGTATATAAGAGGACCCTCGAAGAATGTTTTTACAGAAAGTGTATCAAGTTCTCAGTCGATTGTATTTCTTTCACAAGCAATTTGAAAATCAGTTAGTTCAGTATTTGTTGATAGTGTCTAAAATTTGATATGGGTGATTTTATGAGAGTTTAGTTATTTCTTAAATTTTTATTTCAGGATAAACACCTACGACCACACTACTCCTCAAACACCGTTCGGAGGCTTCAAAGACTCAGGCTTGGGCCGAGAATTGTAAGTTACCCTTATGCTACTGCATATTTCTTAACATTGTAAAAACAATCACAATATATAAACAGGACAGCATTTATGATAAGGATTGAGATTGATTGATTGTACAGATTTGTGAAGACTTCTAGGCAATCGATAGTTTCTGCTTATCTTGTTACGGAAATTTTAAATATATTCACCAAACAATAACTACCCCGCTAGTAACTGTAGGTTGAAAATAATCTTCATACTAGATTCTTAACTTCTTAATGCATCTTATTTAAAACTAAATATGTACTATAATTTGCTTACGAACCCTTAATACCAACCAACCTTTTCTCATTCCAGAGGAGAAGAGGGCATCAACCAGTACCTTGAATGTAAGACCGTTACCATCGGAATCGCGAACACCAGTCAATAATTTTTTATACTAAGACTTACCCACTATCTTATACTGTTTCTCCGTCAAATGGTTGGAGATCATCCCGCAGATATGCGCCCCGAGGGAGTGGCCTACACAAGTGATCTTTCTGGCCAAAGCACCCGCTTGGGTCAGCAGGGAGTAAAGCTGTGCTGTACATTGTGACACTAGCCTGCAAAAGATATAATTTTATAAGGCAACTTTTAATACAAATCTTTATTTTTCCTATGACTGTAGTTTCATTTAGGATTTATTCGTACAAGTATTGAATAGTTGTTACAACCTACATCTTTCATAAGCATTTCAGAACACGTCACAGCCCATAAACAGTCTCATAAGTCAATACCTATTGGGGTGAACACAATCTCTGATACATAAATTGATACCTTATCGGTTACATTTCTTATTATTTTCGGTCTCATGACAGTCCCCTAGTCCATTAGATTCTATTAAGTACTGCCACTGAGCCTTAACACCGATTATTACGACAAATCAGAAAGAAAGGCAGATAGTTATCATTTTCTAGCACTAGACATATTTTCTAACTCAAGGGTATATTAACGAAGCAATTGGACTTCACAAACCTGTACAAACGGATTGCAACGATAAACTATAATAAGAAAAAGTCTTAATATGACAACACTGCAATTATTCAGTTACATTGTAATATATCCTTTTCTAACATCAATATTGTGTATTACTCACTTCATATTAGAGAGGGACGAGAGGTAGCAGGGAAACTTTGTTAGTGGCGACCAATCCACCATGAACACGTTGTAGTCTCTACGTGACAGGTAAGCTGTAAATAAAAAAACAATTAGAAATATATAATACAGTAAATATGATATGCTTTGGAAGGTACAATTTACATAAACATCTACCGTAAATGATAAAGAATAAAATTGTCCTGATTCTTTTTTAGGGGTGTACAGAAACTAAGAAACAGAAAGTCTTCTAAGCCACTTTTATTTATGTGGGTGAATGTTGGTGACCAGTTACTAATGATTAAATACATACATAAATGCATGCACATCACGCCTGACTCCCTGTAGAGGAAATTTGTATTTTTTTGCTTATGCACCGGTCAATATATTCCATTTACTACAAGTCCCTAGCTCTTATGACGTGGAGGGGAGAACAGCGAAGAACAAGAACAAAATTCAATACACAAAAATCAGGTTTATCCCCTATGTCTACCTCTAATTACATACAGAACAAAGGCTTAAGTCCAATACAAATAGACAACTTACCATCCCTGATAAAAGACATAGGATTCTTCGAATGGGTCCCGTTGAAGCCGTGGACTATGAACACGTTCTTCCTTTTGGGACTCCATCCGTAGAAGTCCAGGATCATCCTGTGCTTCACATCCACCCATTGCTTGAACTTCCTTTCCCTGCTCACGGACAACTAATATACATAATTACGTCATTTGCAAGAAAGCCGCTTTGATAGTAAACGGGACTTAAGTATTGTTTAGACCAGATTGAATTTATAGGTGGTTATTTTTTCAGATAGTGTTTCGGTCTAAATGTAGTTGTGGTCTTATTGTGTATTTTAATGCAAAGTCTAAGTACTTCATGTAGAAGTTAGTTTGAGTCATTACAAAGACTTAGGCGAAATTATTTGAATGAAAACGAATTGGATCTGGTAACTACTTCCTCAGAGTGGTAGTGTTAAAGATTGAACCTAATGAACATTATTACAAAACAAACAAACAAACAAACATTATTACTATGCGTATTTTAGACCCACGTTCACTCAAGTTTCAGTAATAACTTTGAATAACATATCTTAGTTGAATAAAACTGAACTGAACTGTGTAAAGGCATTAAACACACGTCGCACCTATCTCCTCTACAGAGAAACAAATCATAATATACGTAAGGACACAGATATAAGAATATAGTAAGGAAGAAGGTTATATTATTCAATTATTATTAGTCAAATAATATAAAATATAATTTAATTACACTTATTAGATCATAGTATTCTCTTTTCGGTCAAAACTATGAGATATTTAAAAAAAATCTAATTGTCATGATAATTTAGAAGAAAAAAAGTAAACCAGAGATTGTAAAACTAAAAACAAACGTGCCAGTCAACAGATACTTACGGCGTGTAAAGGAAGAAATTAATTTCACTGTCTGGACATTTCCATTCTCTTTTCATGACACACCTCCAATACCGGAAGTCCAACATAGAGAGCATCCCGCCATCTGCATTTGTAACTGAAAATCACAAATAATTGACATTGATTCTTCTATACGTAATGTATACGTAAATATGTACGTAAATTATATCCCAAATTTGAAAGACATAGCCGCTCATTTATATTCCAGTTAATTCATGTAACTAATATTCATAGTGATGGCTAGCCTAACTTGCAAAGATATTTATATGATCCCCGATTATAAAGCGATGTATCGGTAAAATTACCATTACCACCTGGAATTATACCCAGACTAGCTAGTTTTCAGTTATGTAAAATTTTAGAATGATTCCATGCAGGTTTCTGCAATAAGACGTTAATCAATACGTATTGACACGTATTGATTAACGTCTTATTGCAGTTGGTAAATTTAGGTCACAACTTTTACATCTACAATGTTTTTACATTGAAGAATTGTCTCTTTCTAACCTATTGGTCCGTCCGTCTACATCTTTCCCTCACTACGTCATCCCTTGAATAACATTACATGAATTATTTCGCATACCAAGTAATGCATACACCCGTTTTCCTGTAAAGGGATACATTAGCATCTATCATGTAATAATAACTATAAGCCACAGTAATTGTTCAGTTCAACAAATTCAAAAGCAACCCAAGAGTTAAGATGTGCTTAGCGGAAGTCCTACGTTTATCGGAAGACGTCATAGTGTTGTAGCAAACTCGCTTCCCATACTCGTAATCGGCATTAACATACTATTAAGACCTGGTTTTGACCTCAGAAGCACCTTGACAGATCGAAAACAGGATTGAGTGAAAGTGAACGTTGAATGCGATTCGTATGCATAATTTATTCAAAGGATGAGACGCGGTATGCTGCTTATAACTTCCTATATTCTTGCGTGAGGAGGAATTTACAAATAATTTCATTTATTATATTGCCCTTTTAAAGGAAGTGATTAATTGGATGTATGGCAAAAAAGTATCATGTTAGGAAGGCATTTAGCCTAATTTTGTGGATGAATCAAAAGTAATTGCAAATCGGAATAAAATGCAGATTATAATTCCAAAATATTGCTTAGGTTCTTTTCATTTTTTACCGCATACATTATATTTATCGTTTGAGGTTTTGTCAAAGTAAAATCTCAAGATAAGGATATGTTCTCACGCAATAAATTGTTGTTATTTAATCGTTGAAAGTAGCAAGAACATGCACGCACTCTCTTATCTTGCATCGAACCCTAAATTTGCTTGCTCCACATTTTGTGTTCTCATTACGGGCATTCTTTTTAAATTGAGATTATGGTTAAGCACTTCTTGACTCCAGCTAAGTCATTTCAATTTAATGATGAATACAATTCATACAGGTTACGTTCGATATTATATACTTTAAGTACAAGATTTAGGTAGTACGTCTTTCCTAAACCTACAAATCCATTAAAACCATATAGGTTTCATTAACAGAGTAAATTTATTAATCAAAATTTTAAAAGTGAAAAATGATTGTATATTAGAAACAGTTAAAGCATAATAACATATGTTATAGTCCAGAATGATATTGTTTTGTGTCAATGTATATAATAAAGATAAAAGTGGCATCTAATAACAAGTTTTCACTATGTAAACTTTTATAGTCAGTATATTGCGTAAGACTTAAGTATGCATTTGGTAAAATTAGACCATTATCGATTTTAAAAAGTCCACTTCATATTAAACATAATATATTGTGCACTGAACATTAACATGATGGTCGATAGTTGCTAAGACTAGTTTCCTTGTTGAGGTTGACACTGGTTATTTACTATATCTGTCTAGGAAATAGGTTGCCTCACAGGCAATTTAATTAAGGAAAAGCTACTTCATTATTCTTTTGTATTCATACTATCCCTTTTGTGTGCTATGAGAACTTTTGTATGAAAAGAGTTAATGCTCAATGGTACAGTTGGCTTCTAATAACTCAGTAGTCAATCCTTTGTTTAATGAAACGTTCTGCAACTGACAAATGACTGATATGTAACTATTACTACTTTTATATGTAGGTACTGACTGGGTCAATATGACATATCGTCGTTGCGCCTGGAAAAACCAATAACAAGATTTTAAGAAAAATGATCTTTTTCAGTATGCAAGCTTCCTTGCTACGCCCGCTTGTGAAACCCGTTTTGTGATATCTCAAAAGAATACGAACATAGCGTTTTCCGTTATGTATCAATAAAAAAATCCGCGTCCTAAAATACGTAACAAACAGTTTTTTGTCTTGTATCAAAAGTTACGATTTTGTCTATATCGGTTCCTCCAGGCGCAACGACGATATGACAATCATAAAGGCGCCATATTAGAAAAAGGGTGATGTTAGAATCACCTATAACTACCGAGTGTGTGAGGATGTGTATGAGTGTCAACGAAGCGAAAGTGGTTTGTCAGGATCGGTACATATGGGGATCGGTGATCTCTAACCATCCCTCCACAAAAAAACGGGTGTGATGTGTATACAACTTTTTTTTTTCATAATATAGTAAAGATGCAAGTATCTACGATATATCAAGCATAATGTTATTTCTCCACATATTCCGACAACATATACTCATATCTACAGTATAATCAATGTGTATATAACAACATATCTACTTTAACTTTAGTACTTCATGGTACATGCATATACATTAGGGACCTTTAATCCATTTTGGAATAAACAGAACCTCGGAGATACGATAGTATCTCCTAAGTCACTTTTTAATATAAAACTTCATCGTACATGCATATACATTCAGGACCTTTAATCCATTTTGGAATAAACAGAACCTCGGAGACACGATAAGTATCTCCTAAGTCACTTCTTAATATTAAAATTAGGGTCGTCATATCGTATAGAACATTGGTGATCTTTTGCTAACCGATTGCCAAAAAGATTCCATATACCCCTAGTCCATTAGTCGCCCCCACTGCATTCCTAGATAATATCAAAATTTATGTATAGTACATAGTAATGAAAAATCTGAACTAAATGAAACATTTAACATAAAATATGATAATGTAATGTAATTTGTACGTATTTACACGCTATTAACATTAACACTTACGCTGATATATATTATAACTTATTATTGTTGATTTCTGTAATTAAAACAATACGTGTTAACAAAGTGAATGTGAAGGAATACACACCTATTACTTATATAATAAATAATTACCGTCACGCTATACCATAATAAAGCGCATTTCCGTTTTGTGTTTCGAAACACAACAAGTTTACATAAGTATGACCATAACTTAGCCATGCATGCTCAGTGTCAGTTTAGATACTTAACATATTCGTGAAGATATTACAGCCTTTAGATATTGAAGATTAAATATACCTGCCCAGAATAAACAATATATCATGATATTAAAATGTATATTTCTAATCTATTTCGTAAAGTCGTCATAAAAATAAAAACGTCTATGATGTTGGACGATACATAAAATAAATGTCCTAAAAATAGAGTATATTTTGATATTCAAATAAATTATATATTAATCTCGTGTGGATCCCATTAATAACGCAGGTGAACAATGAGATATATGAGTATGTCTCCGAAATTCAGTCTACCTGGACTGGTATTAAAAGACGTGATTGTGTAAGTCGAAAGTAAATATTCCTTTCCTTACTTCAATTGCATTTGTATGTATTTAATATAAAGCCATAGGCTACACCACGTTTGCTTACAAATCGTAAAATTAACCAGTAGAGCATGGTGTACGTAAACAAACTACAAAGTTTCTTATACGAGAATAAGTATGATACTTTTTTGCCAGACAAATTTCACTGCCACCATCGTTGGTCCTTTTTTATTTTCATTCGATAGATACTTAGAGAAAGTAAAACTTACTTTGGTCTCTTTTTGCGTAAACTTTTTGCCCTAGCAACCGTTCCGGTTCACGCGAAATGCGGCTTACGAATTACTTTTTCTTTTGCCCGATTAACACGTGCCCCAAGATATGTATGGTAATCAGTAGTGGTACGATTTAGCTCTATAAAAAGTACTTTTTCACAGTCTTTGCACATGACTAGTCTCGGTTGAAACAATAAACTCAATTTCACCGAGTTCCACCAGCTTCCTTTGTTGCAACGGACCGCATAAATTGACTTATCATTTCACTTATAGAATAATTACTCTTCTGCTTCAATTATAGAAGTATAAAGCTAGATAGCATCGCTATAAATTGTTTCAAAACTAAGTTATTCATTTACTATTAAAACGTAAACAAAGACAAAGTTTAAGAATTACGAATTACGAATTACACGTATTAAAGCCGCAACTTTTCAAAAAAGCTATTTTACTTAAACTAATGTTTTTCAATTAATGACAATCAATACACTTTCACTGTAGTCTAATATTGGAAATCATCCTCACAAAAACTCACTCAAATAACCGTTAAGAGTTTCTAATTAATTTATGAATTCGTTTCTCCGTAACTTGGACATAATATTACTAAATGATTCTGATGTAGCGTGATTTAAATTCCTTTCGTTATAAAATTTGCAATCAAGATTGTTTAAGGATCGCAGAACAGGAAAATCGTAACTCACCATTATCAGAACTAATCCCAATAAAAACAAATAATAAAAGAGTTAACTTGCAATACGGAACACACATTTTCACAGTCCACTCGTACAAATTGATGACACTATAACTTAAACTCTCCCATGAAACAGTTGATAAGTTTAATAGCTCATGTTTCCCTACGGTTTCACTTTATTTATTTTGGTCGCAAGGCATCAGGTCAGCAATGCGCCAAGAGAACCGGTGCGGCAGGCGTGTATAGTTCGCGGAGAAATGGTCTCGAATGGACAATGTTCAGACGATCGCCTTTCTTCGGCCACGAGCGGCAGCAGCGAATATTCGCCCCTTGCTGCGCTACCGTCCAAATGGTCGGCTACTAAAGTGAAACTTCTGGCATCACTTCACCTCTCTTGATAGCCCACATTCGAGCGCGCTCCAGTTATCGTCTCATACATTCTGACAGAAGGAAAGTCGAGATCCACTCGCCTGTGATTCTGTTAACGCACCACTTCGTGCCACTCTGCCTGTCATTCAAACGTAACGTGCAATTTGCGTATTAATTCCGGAAGGAGTCGCGCTCAAAGCACTTCCCATTCAAGCTAGGAAATTGTTTGCATGAATATTTTATTGTACGATTACTATCATCAGCTGGTCCATAAATGAGTGCAAGTATCAACTCCTGCGTGTTGTTTCTTTGTTTATAGTAACAATTCACTTAACAAAATTGATACTGTGAAGTACTTCATTTACATAATTTAATATATAAGTTCCGGTACATTGGCTTTCAAATAAAACATTAGATGCGTTCGGTTCGGTAGTTATGATGTCCCAGTCACGGACATACTAATAAATACAACGAGCAACGAATTATAATTCCCAAATTCGTACAGGGTACCACCCACCCCTAATGCCACTATTAACCCAGTTCAGAAAGACTGCGTTAAATGCGATAACCGAACGTCTGTTTTGGAAAACAGTGAACTTGGTCTATTAATATAAAAAAGCCCGAGTTACAGTGTCAGTGATCTATGCATTAAACGGTTGCCTTGTGAGTTGTGACTGACATCATAAGCACGTGTCTTCAATTGTGTTAGATCACAACATTTATAACGTTAATAGGTTATGTTGACAATATATCTTGTTTGTGTTCATTTGCTCAGCGCATGATAAAAACGTATGTCACCACAACAGATGTTGAGGGCATTTAGTTTTTATAAATCTGTGATGGAAGAATCACGTTCGCGGACTATAGGACTATGGCTACAGTGCAGATCAATAGTCCCTCAGGTAAACGCTTTATTTGATTATAACGTACCACCTCCCTTTTGCTTCTATTACTACAATATTTACAGTTCCTCAAATATGTATAAACAGTCCCTTCGGTTTGTTTCCTTTTTTCACAACAATTTCGCAATCGATATCATATAAGACTGAACAGAACAAAATGTTGTTAATAATCCGTTTTACCTAAAAAGAATAATAACAATATAATAGAATAATAGTATTAGAATTATTTCCGGACAATAATTTTATTATCTCATTGACGTGAGCAGTTGTTTATACTGTTGTATAATGATTATGAAGGAGTATCGAAACGTTATTCTTGCTTCGTGTATATATTGACACTGACGACTGAGTCGATCTTGGAGCAAGAAAAGCAAATGAGTAGGGAAACTTTGTGTAGTGTTGCCACAACTAAACAAGAAAAGAAACACTTTATAAATATATTTCATTATCAGTTTTTGACAAATAACGAATAAAGGTGATATATCACTTCTAAACAATAACATCTTTAGAAAAGCACTCAATTAATAAATTTAATTAGTATTTATACAGCACATTTTATAATTATTACGTTCCAAGTTTCTTAACAACTAGTATATTGGAACATGCCGTTACACTATTATATGGGAATAGATTCTGAATGTTCTTAAATCACTTATTAGAAAAATATTTTTAATCTAAGATTGAGCAATAAAATCGATACATAGTATTGTTATTATATTAATAGTTTTAGATAACACTGATCTAATGCTACGTACTGGTAACACTCAAACACACACATGCGTAGGTCAGTGCCTTGAACTTATTCGAGTTACTAGTTTACCATTGAAAAGTTACTCACAGTTTTATCACAATGTTTTGGTCTTCGAAATATTCTGAGCTTGGTCTAACTAAATAAAATATATTTATAAACTTTTCTAATGGAATTACCTGGCAATACACTCGAATTAAAACCTTTAAGCCCTGTTTTGGATAGTATAGGTGGTATGTAGTAGATTTAATATATATAAACGTACGTACATGTTTACTCTATTATTGTTATCGTATCTAAATACCGTATTAGTAAGCAGAGCACCCATCTGTAAGGAAATGTAAGTAACTTGTAATGTGTGTAAGATATTATTACAATAACATAAATATTTGTAAACGAGTGTGTGCCGGTGATAGAGCATATAATTGGAAAATCTAAATTTCAGTATCCATCTGGAACTTATAGGAATGGAATATAATTGTATTATTTAAATTAAGTAATTATATTTTTAAAATTTACGGATCTGCCTGAAAAGGAACCGGAAACCTGCATGAAACCGCTCCTATTACATTTTTGTATACCGCAAGATATAGTCACCATATATATACATAGATACCATATATGTATATATCACGAACATAATAGGTTTTGCTAATCGAAGATGCATTACGTATCGTAGGTTATATCCACCCCGAAAGAAAAGAAAAGACTTACAATTAGTGTACAATGTATAGTCAATTATTTTCTTTACAGATTCAGAAAATACTAGAATAGAAAATGGAAACGGGTAAGTTAAATTCTTAAGTTAAGAACATTATATTTAATAAATAACATTACCTTCTATAAATTCATCCTTTCTTGTTCATTAATATATCCCTCAATTTTTTCCCAATACCAGTTGGTTAACTTTAGAGTAGCTATTGTGGTTGTGTTGGAATTAGTTAAAATATTATCTTATCATTCAAGTGCCTAATATTGGCAACATATAACACACTAATCGATTCATGTATTTTATTTACTCCAAGCAAAAAGTACCTTTATTTTTACCTGAACCTTCCAGACTAGTTTGCATCATAGTTGTTATGTAGAATAGTACTTAATAAAATAATACGGGCTAGTGCTAGTCTGAGACGTAAAAAATGTCAACTACCTGCACTTCTTACCGGCATGTCGTAAGAGGCGACTAACGAACTAGAGGTAAATGGAATCTATTGATTGATGGGTTCACAACCCATTACCATTGTTCCATTTGACACCAGAATCCTATTGATCATGCTAAAAAGTGTCATAGGAGATTTTTTCCATCCCGAAAGTGATTAAAGGACGTAATTAAAATAATACGATAAAATAGTATGAACGATCTTTTTTCCAGATTTACAAAATGCATGCAAACGTTTTGCCTAAGGTTCCACAAAGATGACGATTCGCCATCAGCAGAACCTCATTGGTGGCGGAAAGTCCTGCCGTTTCCTTATTTCCCGACTTACAGGCAATCTTCACAACAGTTAGCCATCGTTTTAATATGTAAGCTATGAATAATATTATTTTTATCTTTTGTAATACAGAGGTCACTTATGTTCCTCAATTTAACGGCTACTCGGAACCTACGTGTTCAAGATTTTTTTTTCTTAATGATGTATATATCCTTTTTTTTAATCCACAACCACCGAATATGTATTCAAGAAAAGATTTCGCAACGTAAATATGTTTTAGTAGGACCGGGTTAAAATGAGAACCTCTGCCTCCTTACAATTCATCAACGGGAAAAAGACGTGATGTTTAGGGATATTGGACCAAGATTTTAAGGTGAAATTAGGTGTAGTTTACGTTGTTCTTTATTTCAGACAATCTAATATTTTTTTTCATTTTTTAGTTCTCCTGGCAGTGGGCTTATTATATACGAAAATAAATGGCCAATCAAATTCGTTCCAAGAGTTAATGCAGATGACTTTCTTAGTAATTTCTGCATACTTCATAGGATGGATTTTCCAAAGAAGCACAACCTTTCCCGGGTTAATAGCCATGCTCATTACTGGAATCGCATTTCGGAATCTCAATTTAATCGGAGAGCCCAAGGAATTTGGTCAATTGAATAATGATTTAAGGTAAGTTTATGTGTATACAAATTACACGTCCGTATTACGCGAAGCACACGCGAAGGGAAATTTCCGATTAATAATAAATAATATCTGTACTACATAACTGAATACTAAATTGATTCGCTGCATTGGAGTATTTTGATCACCTTTTTTCGATAATTATATTGATTGTTTTCAGAAACTTTAACAACATTAACAATGAATTTAAATGCTCATGACAATAAATTATTTTCGTATTTTAAAAATTTTTTCGATTAATAATATTTTGAGTAGTTTAATTTATATTTTAATACATTTTTACTAATGTTACTTCGCTATTTTCCCTAGTATTATAATTTTCCTTAAGTATTTACACGATTGTATTTCACTTACATTTCTAATTAGATAGAAATTTAATATCGACAATAGACTTCATACAGTTTTAATGAACATACATTTATTTGTTTCAGAAAAGTAGCTCTAGCCATAATTCTAATGCGAGCTGGCTTGGGTTTGGACGCCAAGATATTACTGAAGCATTATGTAGCCGTTATCAAACTTGGTATATTACCTTGGCTAACCGAATGTGTTGCTATAGGAATTAGCACTCACTATTTTATAAATCTGCCTTGGGTTTGGAGTAAGTATGAACTTATTTAGATTTCCACACATCTACCAAAACATCGCATAAAGTTAGATCTTAACTAACACATTATAGGCTTCCATATAGCTTCGAATTGTTATCGAACGAGTTACAATATCGTCTCTGCATACAGGCAAATCCATTTTAAATTTTACATTAAAAAATAACTAACGAACGGTTATTGAAAGTATTATGAATAAAATATACGCAATTGTAAGGTATAACTACATATTTAATTTGTATTTTCCTTACAGGTTTCTTATTAGGCACAATGATAGCATCTGTATCACCAGCTATAGTAGTCCCATGCCTGTTCCGCATCAGTGAAGCAGGTTATGGTCAGGATAAGGGAATACCAACAATCTTGGTGGCTGCTGCAGCTATTGATGATTCCATCAGTGTAGCTTTGTTTGCTATTATCCTGAACGTTATATTTTCAACTGGATCGTTTACTTTCAATATAATAAAGGTTTGATTACATTATTTTTTGATCGATGTTTTTTGAAAAAGGCTTATGTCACTAATAAACACAGTGTGATATGTGCCCTTTTGAAAAACATCGATTCATACTTAATCTAGCTAAATATTAGCATAAATTTTTTCATGAAATTTTAATACAAAATATGACTTATTAATACGAATACAAACTTATAAGCCGTGAAAGCTTAACACCACCACAGATAATATAATACACCACTAAAAATATAGTTTTTGACTAATTCCTTAAATAATCTATTGTGATTTTATTCTGTTAATTAATTAAGTAATAACCTAATTTTCTTTTCTAGGGACCATTGTCAATGGTTATCGGAATAGCCTTAGGTTCGCTATTTGGTTGGTTGTTAGCAATAATACCTGAAAAAGGAGACAAATATGCAACACCATTGAGATTTATTTTGCTATTCTTCGTCGCTCTATTCTCACTATTTATGTCCAGTATGATTGAATGGAGTGGGGCAGGTATGATATAACCTTCTTTCTTTTTATACCTTTTCTTTGAACTATTTTATTTCGTATTATTTTACATAGACACAATTGTTAACTTTTCCGGAGATGTTTGATTGATAATTTGAGGCCCACACTTGATGAGATAGTTAGTAGCTACACAGATATAACATAAGATTAAATATTAAATATTACTTGACTCAAACATTACATTTAATTTCAGGTGCATTAGGAATAGTGTCAGCTGGTTTCTTCGCCGCTTATTTCTGGAGTAAACAGGGTTGGGCGGTGAATCGTAATCCAGTTTCTAACATATTCAGGATATTGTGGATATTTTTCGAACCTATACTTTTTGCGTTTACCGGAGCACAAATAAAGGTAAATATTAGAAAATACGTTTATGAAATGAAAACTTTGATAATTTCATTACCGAAATATAAACGAAAAAATATAAAGTAACATACTTACAAGTATTCATTTCTGTAAAATAAAATATTGCGTATTATTTATTAGGTTTGCACTATGTGATTCAATTTGGCGTCTTATAAAGACTTGTGAAACAGATTAAGGTAAAACTTATAGAAATTAGGACCAATAAATTAGTGTTACATTATTACAGATTTCCGAACTAGATCCGAATACGATGAAGTCTGGAACAATTTGTTTGTTGGTGTGTCTAGTTATTCGTGTCGTCTCTACATTTTTAATCAGTTTCGGTTGTGGCCTGAACAACAAAGAAAAGCTATTTATTGGTTTAACATGGACTGCTAAAGCAACCGTACAGGTTTGTATAATAAATACATATGCCTGTATTAATTATTGGTAATAAGGTTGTTGTAAGGCCCCTGTTAAGATAGAATAAAGAATAACATAGAAGAGAATCCATTTTGATGACGAGACATACCTAGGCATAAAAAGGTGATTAAAATGTTTCCTGAAGTTATTAACACTCCCTTTACAAATAAAGGACGTCTTAATTTTTATCGTTATTTTTTATTTTTATATACTTAAGTTCAATCAATCAAACCAGGATATTAATGCAAATTTACCAAATGAAATATTTATTTTTCAGGCGGCATTAGGTCCAGCGGCCCTCGACTTAGTCAAGTCTGGTATATTGGGTGGTTACACAGAAACCGAAGCACTGACGTATGCGCAAACTATATTAACCATGAGCGTACTAAGCGTAGTGATATCTGCTCCTTTGGGCGCCATACTTATCGCTTTAACGGGACCAAGACTTCTTAAACGAACTGAAAATAAAGATGATAGGATCACCTAGTATCTGTATATGATTTAGGGACTATATTTTTTTGTATAGACAACTATATAATAGTATCTGAATGTTGTGATGCAGGTTACAGAATTAAGCATGTGACTTAAATTTGCTAAAGTCATTTAGAAAAAGAGTAGGTAATCTTAATGAAAGACTTAAAGCCCCTACACACGGCCCTAAAATCAGACCCGATATCGGGACGGTGAAATTGTGGATGAAATCGGCTGCTACTCTACACACGTCCCTGCCAGTCAGTACTGAACTGACTGTGTAACAAACAACTCGTCGATCCGAGATGCCGCCGACACTTTCAAAGCAGCAAAAAATAGCCATTGCCTTGGCGCTTACTATGGTGCCACCTAAACAGAGACATGTCGCGGTTGTTGTGTTCATTATGCTTTTTATCCCATAAATAAGACAAATCTCTATAAAGATCCATAATCTTCGTCCACGCTTCTCGGTCCTTCTCCTTCGCCATGTTTTATATCGCAAAAAAGTCCCAATAGCCGCAGCACTCGCGCGCATATTGGTAGAAATCGGACCCGATTTAGCTACACACGAGCTGATAGCACTCCCCTAGTTGATAATCTTCCCTATATCGTGAGGTCACCCGAAGCGATTTCAGATTTAGGGAAACGATAAAGTTTAGGCTTCCGATTTGCCAATACACGAGGCGATTTAGGGTACGATCTAGGGTCCTCCCCACCACTTCCCTGATATCGGGTCTGATTTTAGGACCGTGTGTATGGGCTTTTAACTATATCCTCAAATAGAAGCTACCTACTTAAAATTAGGTATAAGAGTAGTTTACTTTAGATAAGAATTTAATGTTTAAGAGCATCAAATGTAAATGTAAGTAGGAAAATGTTCTTTCTACAAAATATTTATATTTTCTTAGTCAAGATGTAGTTACAATAATTGATTATTTCTATTTTAATTGTTTCTAAGTATAAAAATGTATATACTGTAATATAATTGTGTAGATATTAGTAATGAAATAAAATCTCAGTGTTTAATAATTTTACTTTCATTAATAAGTACTAAACTGCAAAAGAACCTATACTCAATTAGTTATTCATTCATTCAATCATTCTGACTTTTCATTACTATTTAGATACACAAATACCTTTCAATCTCTTTCGGGGTGGACAGAACGTCGTGTACCCAATATAATTCAATACACACAAGTAATAGTATTAAAATGAAAAAATTTTTTACAATTATACATAGCACATAGCATAGATAATTAAGACTAGTCCTATTAAGGAGGGTATAAAATATTTTTATCGTCATGTGTTCGTAATGAAGGAGAAAGGTTGTAAGCATGTACAGCTCATAACTTAATAAAAATAAATAACCTCATTTCTTTAGTGCAAGTAAACAAAACAAACAACCGTATTTTAACTGTAGATTAATTATTTAGAATATATTAAAAATACTTTATGTATGAGAAGTAACTAGTGATAATCTTGATCTTAAGTTTTATTTTTGTATATAAAGTTTAGTAATCCTCAAACCGTCTTAATAATGTGTTGTTATCTAGAAATTAAAGACTAAATGAACTTGTTGAAATAAAATAGTGATTAAAAATTTCAAAATGTCTGTTGTAGTATTAGCTATTGCTACAGAAAGTGGGGTGCCTATATTCACACGTAAAAAGGGTGCAGTTGATAATGTAAGTAACCCATTTCAAAGCTATTACAAAAGCAAAAAAGATACAACATTTAAACTTAATATTTTTCAATGTTTTAGGTCCAGTTTTCTACTATAGCATCTTTACATGGAGTGAATATGTTCACCAAATGTCACAGTGTTACTTTGCTCAATACACTTGTTGATAATGGTACTATCCTCTGGAAAGATTACAGTAACAGGTACCTATAACATTATAATAATTGTTTTCCATTTTTTTCTTTTTTTAAATAAGAAGTCTATTAGTCTGCGACACCTGTGCTTGTTTGTTACATAAATAGAATGCTAAATGCTAGTGTAACTTGGACTTGGCCCCTTTGTCAACGGAATCTATTGGGTGATGAGTTGACAACCTGTACCCAATAATCTATGCCAATGCTGTCATCAGAAGTGGTACTATTAAACACACACAAAAGATTTATTTATTTAATGTTAAGGGTCAGAGTTCTACCATAACGATATCTTTCTGAGTGGACAGAACCTTAAAGATATAATTTACGGTGTGGCTTATCATATAATTAATGCTCTTATGTATTTTCCCCTTATAACTTTTGTACTTGTTAATGCTTTTGAATGGCAAGTTAGTTAGAGTTACTTCTTACTCTTTTCAGTATAACACTAATTGGAATAGCATCAGGTGGATTAGAAGGAGATTTACCTTTACTTTTATCAAGAGTCTATGATACAATGGTTCTCTTTGTTGGCAAACAACAGTTGGAATGTATAAAAAATGTAGATCAATTGAAAAGGGATTTGCGTCAATGTTATCCTTTGATAGACATGCTATTGGAATCACTAGACACAAATACATTGCACAGTACTCATCCTACTTTTGCCTTAGATCTGATTGAAAGCATATTGTGTCCACAAGCACAACAGTTACAGGTACGAAACATCTTTATTTAATTACAAATGAAAATTATTAGAGGTTTTTTTGCATGTCTACTGCAATATAATATGCTGTTTACTGCAATTGGAATGTTACTATGTCCACCTCAAGCCCTCATGTTAAGCAGATAGTCAGCCCTTAAATGACAATTGGTAAACAATAACACAATTTACAAGTAATGATTCTTATTTTCTTTTAATATTTATATTTAGGTATATTAACATTTGGTTTTTAGCTAACACATAAAACAGTTGCTTGAAAATGACGAATGAGGTAAAAGGGGGTTAGGTTATTAAAATTGTAGAAGTTCTATACTGTATAATTAGCTAAAATAAAATTAAACATGCACAATTTATTAAATCTTCTTCTAGCAAGCCTTAGATGGATATTCAGAGTGTGTTGAGGGACGCTGGGCCTGTCTCACAATAAATGGTCGTGTAGTAGCAACAAGTACTGATTTTAATGAACTAGACCCTAGAGAAGCACATTTATTAGTTCTGCTAATATCATCTCAGGATGGATCTCCACTTCGTGAAAAGCCAGTTTATTTACCACAAACAAGTCCTTCAGTAAGTATTTAACATAAGTAATATAAAAATATGGGATAAAATTATAGTATCCTTTAATTAAATTTTATGTGTCATTAATGCTGTGTCAGACCTATTGACACATAGAACTTATTGTTGGGACAAAAATATAAAACAGTAAAATAATCATATTAATTTGTTTCTTATGCTACAGTTCATTTTGGTTTCTTTCAGTCTTACTTGTAAGACTTATAATATAATTTAAAACATTATCACAATGTAATATTAAATTGTTGAAATCCTTCCAGGTGCCATTCAGAGCAGTAACATGTAAGCTGTTAGCGGACGTGTACATATTAGTTATATGTGGTGCTACTCCACCTCTGTCACAAATTGATGAACTGGTTCTACAATGTTGGGAAGAGTATGCCTCTGTTATCAAAGAGGCAAGGTTGACGTATCCAAGGAATCTTCCAACCAGTCTGCAGTTTGACCAAACTGTGCTAGGGTTAGTAAAATAACATTTTAATACTTACCTTATTCTCTCCATGGTTCTGTCCACCCAGAAAGGGATTGATAGTTTTGAATGTTTATGAAATATTGATGGCAAAAGGTCATGTGATTATCATATATCACTACATAGTATAAAACAAAGTCGCTTTCTTTGTCCCTATGTCCCTTTGTATGCTTAAATCTTTGAAACTACGCAACGGATTTTGATGCTTTTTTAATAGATAGAGTGATTAAAGAGGAAGGTTTATATGTATAATAACATCCATTATACCCGTGCGAAGTCGGAGCGGGTTATTAGTATTATATATAATGACCTTGTTAAGTAAGTTCAATATGTACTTTATACTTTATTTGCCTTTTTCAGAATACTATTAGTAAATTTAACTAATCACAGATGTGTGTTATCACATCATCTACAAGAGCAAACAAATCAAAAGAATCGCGGCATGTCTGGGTCGCATCGTTTAGATATACTAAGAACGTTTTATGTTCAAAGTGGCAGAAATATTGATCCTAGTCTAAGGCAAGCTAATGACAAAAATGGTAAGAATGTCATATTTTATACTAGAATAACAATAACTAACAAAATTTAAAGAAGTGTGTCATAAGTGGAGACTAAATAACTAAGGCTAATTGGAATCTATTGGGCGAAGGGCTAGTAACCTGTCACGAATATTAAAAAATAAACATATATCTCAACCCCAACACTCATGTTAAAAAGTGAACTAAGAGAAAGTCATGTAAGTTCCCAAAAAGGATTAAAGAACGTGAATGTAGAAATATGAACATATGATTCAATTTTGTAAAATATACAAAGTCTAAATTTTGGATCCGTCTTCCAAAAGATTGACAACTGTCATTACTACGACGGTCTTACACGTTTCATCAACTTTCAGAAACTCAATATGCATTATGTTTACCTCACAATGCTTTTAATGTTTTAGAAGAGGACCAATTCCTTTGTTTGAATGAAGCTTACTGGTGCACAGAATACTACAAATGCCACGCCCAGAAATGTGGAAAGATAATGTGTTGCATGTTATATAGCTCCAATGTGCCTACTCCAACCATGAGGTAAGATTATCATCAAGTTCGTACTTAGTTCCTTATAGAGACAACTAGATATCAGTGTATGATTCCTCAGTTACATTAAGTATTTAAATAAAGGCAGCAACAACATACACTTCATGACTTCTGTGTACACACTCCCTTTTTATTGAGGCGGCGTAGTTATAGGTTTAAGTGTCTATCTACGAAATTTCGAAGGCATAATGTATGAGCCGCGTTTCACTAGATAGACAGCACCCAACCTGATAGGCAGTGCACCGTATCGACGTATACAAGCACTGGCTATTACCTATCTCTATAGTGAATATACCTGGTAGCGACCCGTCAAAAAGGAAGCTCGCGGTCTTGTCTTACAATGGGCTGAGATTGAAGTCATCCTGCAAGATGGGCTCAGGTGGCGAGTTTTGTTGAAGGCCCTATGTCCCTGATGAGGGATTCTAGGATTTAAGTAACTAAGTAATTGTGAATACAGGTTTACCGAATGAAATTGTTATAACAGATTTAGTCTAGAGCTGGTATAGGGCATTTGTTGTTACTTATGCATATATGACAATCTTGTCCCTTTTGGGGTAATTAGAGATTCCGTAGCCACTCGAAACCCAATTTGTTACATATTTTGTTATTGTTTCAGATTGCTCACTACACAATTTGTAAATGCAGTCAGTTCAAACAAGGATGTGTACTGGTAAATGATACAAAAGAATACGTACTCCGCACTATTTATTGCCTGAAAATACAAAGTCTAACATGCGATCACTTTAATCCAAAACAAAAAGGCAATAAGGGCACTATTTTTAAGGCATACTCGATAAACTTACTTAACTGTGATATTTTGTACTATATTTTGCTAAATACAATGAATTACGATAACAAAACTTGTACTTTTTCTTTTACGCCATGATTTTATGTGGATTTCTTAAAGGTTAACTAAAATTAAAATAGTCTTAGGTCAAATACAAATAAAGCTAACTTAAAATGTTCGCAAATAGCCAATAATAATTGATTTATTCTATACATACAAAATGGAGGTAAGGTTTAAAATCTATAAGCTCTATTATGGCTTGTTAAAACTAGGTCGGTAACCGATTTCGGTGACTGGATTATTTAGGTCGTGCTACGTTGCCCGGGGTTCTATGGAAGAGGCAGCCGCATAAGAGTATTGAAATTCCATCAAGGAGAACTGTTGCCTCATACAGTAAGAAGCCATAAAATGTGGGATTATTTGTGTTCAACACTCAGAGCACCATTGATTAATTTTCAAAACATTAGCAAGCTTCATTAGAACTACTTTAAATCACTGGTGTTGTTTAAATTAGCTATCACATTTCTCTTGTAAACTAGTGCAATGAATAAAAATATTACAACACAAAAGCAATGTTGGTGACACGACTAGTTCGGAATAAACACGTTACTCCAACTCAATTTGAACCGAACCCCAAAATATACAATAAAACCCTTAAAACTCACTCCAAGAAAGTACCAAATCAAAATGCGAAAGTTAAAACGCACTCCAGCCAAAAGGAATGTAATTTACAATAAATAATCAGCTGATTACAAATACGTACAACCGAAAATACACACAAAAACTACTTAATATCAACATCTTAACTTTAATTTGCTATTCAATTGCTGTATCAAGTCGAATATTTTTAGTGACGGACCTACTTTCATGCCAACAATTACTAGTACTTCTTCTTTAGTAAGTTTTAGCATGCGAGGGCCGTCAATACTTTTAAACCCTTCGGGATAAGGCCTACAATTATTGATAGCAAGAAATTTGGCAACATCTTCCGTAGTCCACTTATCGGGGTGTACTGACTTCAATAGATCTACATTGATTGTAGTGTTGATTAACCTAGGTATTAAATTCCCATTGGAATCCATTGTGTAGGGTTCATTGCTTGGTGAAGCTTCGTCCTGACTTTCAACCTTAATTTCTGGTACTGGAGGACTCTGAAAATTGATAATAAATCTTTATTCACGATATTTTACATAATTAATTCCCTAGTCTATGTAGATACACGCCACATTGAATTGATGATGTTAGAACTACCTATAACCGCCGAGTTTGTATGAGTGTCAATGATGCGAAAGTAGTCTGTCTAGTTCGAGACAGATGAGGATCCGTGATCTCTGCCTACCCCTCTGCAGGGAAACGGGCGTGTTATGTAAGTATGGATTCTCTATAAACTATTTTTAGGCGATATTGAGCCAAAAGTCGATCCCATCATTGCCAATTCTCTTTATTTTCTTTTCCTAATAGGCTACATATTCAGTATTTTTTGATTCTTCCACATCTTTAGAAAACAAGGAATTGAATGTTATGTAGTAAATATATTCACATTGTTAAAGGCCATAGTATTGGGATTAATCCCGTGTAATCTTAATAATTGGAGTGGGATTCTTACCTCAGACATGGGAGAATCTGCTTTTGGTTTCGTTTCTACAGGCTGTGTGACATTTGGAACTTTTGTATGTGCGTTGGCACTTGCTTCTGAAGGTACCTGCTAAATTAACAATGAATATCAATTAATATTATCAACAATGTTGTCTTCTGTGAAAAAGAATGCTAACTAGCTGTTGTTCTTGGTAAAATGTCGTAGGCGTCTAAGAGATCAGGGCTAATTTATTATTGTGTACCTAATGGGCAATGAGCTAGCAATCTTTTACTATTCTTCCTATAACATCACAACCCCAATATTCTTTTTCATGTCTCCGAGGTTCTATCTTCCCCGAAGAGGATTAAACGACGTGAATGTATATGTAATTATGTTACAGAATTCATATTTATAATAATTATTAAAATAAATGTGATATCACGTGTGTAATTCATATTTATAATAATTAATAAAACAAATGTGATATCACGTGTATACTTATAGAGTAAAATCTCACTCGATTCACTCTCAACAATTACTTATGCTAGTATTTAACTACACCCTAATAACTTACCTTAGCAGAGGGCACATCTTCGACATCACTAGCGGCCTTCGCGTCCAAAGACGTGTCTTGATCAACGTCCATTTTCTCCGAATTATGTTCACTGGTCTCCGAATGTCGCGTGTCAATGTCGGCCGACATTTCTGACGTGCTAGTCAGGGGTGACAACTTGTTCTCTATGGTGTCGGAATTCTGTGATGTTTCTTCTATGTTGGTCGGCGGGTTGTGCTGTTGCAGAGCTGAAAAACCAAAATCATGTTTCAATATGCCAATTATTAAATTCACTGCCTCGTCAAGTTAACCAGGTTTATAGAAAAATGAATGTTTATCTAATTTGTTCGTATTAGATGTATTTAAACTCACATGTAATTTATAATCATGATTGCTTCGGGAATAATGCAAATGCCTTTTGAAAGCACAACTATAGATCCACAAGTATAACAAAAAAATATAATCTCCGTAAAATTTCATCCTTAACAGACATTTCATACCACATTACATACAGACACATCACGCCTGATTCCCTGTAAAGGGGTAGGCAGAGATCACGGATCCCTATTTGTCCCGATCCTGACAGACAACTTTCGCTTCATTGAATTCATACATCTTCTCATACACTCTCGGCGGTTATACATACAACATTACTCGAATTTTATACTCACGAGTGGGTTTCTTTCTTCGTCTTGGATGTTTGACCACGCGTGGCTTGCGTGTGGGCCGTGGCGGTCGTGGCGGCGGCTGCAGGGGCCCCTCTAATCTGTGCCCCACTGCTTTGCACCACCCCACTGGGTACATGTCTGTACTGTGAGCCCACAACCACTGGTCGTACTCGTCACCCCAACCGTCAAAATGGATCTATAATATATGTAACACATTATTTAACCTATTATAGTGTATTCGCGTTAAGAAAATAGTGATAATATTCAGACGTTAAACTGGCCAATGAGACGTGTGTGAATGAGAAAACAGTCACATTGACCAATCGCAGACAACCGTTGTCACGTCTCATTGGTCAAATCGTTTGGGTAATGATGCCGTCACTATTTTCTTAACGCGAATATTGTGAGTTTGGATACCATAATGGAACGAGTTTTAAAATAGAGCTTTTATTATAAAACTAACTTCAATTCAATTTTTTTTTTTCTTGTTTTTACCAAATATTTAGCTAAACTTTCACCATTCTACCTAAATAAATGTTTAAACGTACGTAGGCGTATGTACACATTGTAAGAGGACCAAGGGATTGATATAGACAGTTCAATTTAATGTAGTAATTAGAACACGGTATTACGCTTTTACTGAATATCGGCAGCTATTTCATAGCTTCAACCCGAAAACAAATCCAATAGGATACTAATAACTTACATAATATGATTCTTATCAAATGTAATAAAAGGAAAACACAATCACACAACCATTACCTTTAGCAAATCAGCAACTACCCGCGCAATAGTGGCGACGCAAACTAATCTAGGATCCATCAAGTCAGCGCACTCCAACTTCATGCCAGCGACAAAGCCATGCGACACTAAGTGGCCTCTCGCTGCGAACAACTCCCTGCCTGCAGCCGGAGCCCCACATGATTCGAGATAGGTCTCCCAGTTGAACTCCGTGGCCACGTAACTGTAAGGTAGTAAGTAATTAACTTATTGTAGCTGGAATCAAATGTAGCATATGGGGCATCGTATATGAATGTATAATAATAAAAATAATATAAAAAAAAAGACGTTTATTCAATTGAGATATTGAGGTTGGTATAACAATTCTATTCTGAGAATATCATGATCATATAAGCTTAATGGGTCAGACGTTTTTTAATAAAATCGGGCCTACTTCTCTATAGGAAAACGGGCGTGATGCGTATACACTATTTAACGAACACCTCAATCTGTCAAATATTTACTAACAGAAAGACTCACTCAATATCATATCATTGTTGGGTGCTGAACATAACAGTTGCTGAAGAAAGCCTTAGAATACGAAAAGTATCGTATTTGACGATGTCAATAGTATTCTATAAGTGCACTGTAGTATCAAAAAGCTTTCTGTAATTGTGTCAATATAAATTCTTTGTACATAGTTTTAATAAGTGATGTGTATTGTAACTTAAATTCAGTTTAAGTCTGCAGCTAGGAAATCAGCCGATTATTTTCAACATTAACCAAAATAATAACATGAATAAATGCGTAATTTAAGTAACTTACCCAGAAGGTGGCACTAGAAGTATATTGTTAGCCATTGCAAAGCCCACTGGGAAGATACACGGAGACCGCTGATGATAGCAAAACCAATCAGAGCCAGTCTCATCTGGCGGATAGCAGTCAATCCTTATCATCATGTACCCTTCATTCATTATCCTCATAACAGTTGCTGCACATATCGCTGATAAGTTCAATGGATCTATTGCTTCTAATTTCATCCCTTCGGTAAACAGTGGTGGTTCAACTGGATATTTGTGGAATAAATCTGCTGTAGCGTCAGAAGGGGAATACCTTCCACTCGCTACTCTATCACAATAGTTTTCTGGTGCTTGCAAAGCGTGCCCCACTCGGAACGCCCATCCTACTGGGTGTATTAACGGGGAATCCTCGTGACACCAAAACCCATTATCTTCGGGTGAACTATCATAATACTTTACATGTAATCGCTTACCAACAATTTCATACACATTAGCTATCTGAAATAACAAAATTTTTGAGGTTAATAGCATTCATCACTAATTATATTAAAGCTAACACTAGATAATAAATAATTTCAGGCAGGGGCATAAATTTAACGGACTCACTCAAAAAAGTTAAAACATATTTAATAAATTTGTTATTTAGTTAATCATAATATATATATAAATAATGTTTACTTGGTAATTCATGTATCTGTATCATATATGTTTTTTAGGCAACACAATGGGCAACCATTGACATTTAGGTATTATTTAGAAAAAGAATGTTAATACCTTAACTTGTGAGATTCTATTTTTATCCACAACCTCCATAGTGATTCCAAGAGAAAACCTTGACTTGATACTCTCTGAGAATTTACTGTAGAAATTTGCAGGTAAAGTTCTTGCTCCAGTCAATTGCTTAACTAAGAATCTGTAAGGGTTAAAATACT
Source organism: Leucoptera coffeella (assembly GCA_030578115.1). Taxonomy (NCBI): domain Eukaryota; kingdom Metazoa; phylum Arthropoda; class Insecta; order Lepidoptera; family Lyonetiidae; genus Leucoptera; species Leucoptera coffeella. The sequence goes on from JAMBLF010000374.1 coordinate 211,797, forward strand.
CATTTATTACTAATAACACTCATTATAACATAAAATTAGAACATTCCATTAATTTACTCAAATGGCATCTACTGAAGACCCTACAAAAGTTATTAGTTTAAGTTATGCCTTGTATGCAAAAATCATGGTTCTAATAATTTTGCCCCATTAAAACAAATTCAATACAAGTACAAGCAATGAGCTATTACAAGGTTTCATGCTATTCAATTTAGAAGCTAAGAGACCTCTAAAAATATGATATGAATAAGCCAAACTCACTTTTTCCAATCACTATATTTATCTTCAATACTTTTTGGTGGTATCAATGGCTTCCCTCTAGTAGCGCACCAACCCACTGGGTGCACTTGAGAACAACACAAATTAACCCAAAAATCTTTGGAGTCATCGCTACCAAAGCCTTCATAGCGTAGTAAACCCATATATCCTTTGACCTGTGGATTAACATATCTTAGTTATAAAATATTCAATGATGGAGTATATGCATTAATGTAAATTTCAAAACATAATAAATTCTTAGATATGTTATGAGATAATTATATAAAAGTGTATGGATGTCTATGAAGCAAGAGTTGTTTACCAGAAAAGAAAATATGGAGATCTGCGATTGAATACAAAATAAGAAATGTTAATAGTTGTGACTCAAAACTTAAACATAACATAAACATAAATTTGTAATCATATTGCTTTGTTATTAAATTTTAATGCTGTAAATATGACTACATTTAACTAAAACACTATACCTTTAAGACTGTTGCCACCCAAAAATAATCACCAAGTTTTTCAGAGTTATTCTCACAGTCACTATTCCTGACTTCAACCTTCATACCCTCAAAGGTATTGTCCCACATTTCATGGAGCGGAGCATGTTTGAATAGGCAGACAGGGGCAGCAAGGAAATCACAGCCAAATAGTTCATCTTTCCACTCGTAGCTGTTAGCTATCATTGCTAGATTTGGTTTCACTGGCATCGCCTAAATATAAAAAAGTCTTAATAAACAAAAGAAATAATAAATGCTTAGTTACTTTTGAAATGTGAATTGCTTTTTATTATGTTTTAGTTACATATTATCCACAATTCAGTAATTTATCCACATATGAATGAAAAAATATTGATCTAAATTTTATGAAAGCTATAATTAATGTCCATAATGGTATACTTAACATTTAAGACAATATGTATATAGTAATATAAAATGCATACCTGTAAATTTTTAAATGAATTATGCCAAGACTGTAGTTGGGGCAAAGGTTCTAAAGGTATCATTCCATTCATATGATCAGTATCCTCCATGATTCTGAATCTCCAGTTTACATTCCTCCGTCTAACAGAACTTTTAAAGCATCGTACCGAGCAGAATTTATTATTTTTACCATAGAATTGCGTACGACGTCCTATGCGACTACACAGTTCACATATCGCTAAAATGTTAAAAAAAGCACCATTATAAACAGTGAACCTAACACAGTAAGGGAGTCAAACTAAGAAAGTTATTACATATTTTACAAAATGTAGAAAAAGTAAATACTAGTCAAAATAAAAAATCTCATACAGACACATGGAACTATGAATAAATACAGATATAACAAAAAAACATTCAATATAAACACAATACTAACCAAAAGAATCATTTGTCAATGGCACTATTGAAAGATCATCCACAACTTCATTCTCATTTAAGTTATCAAATTCTGAAGTCGACTGTATTTCAGCACTGATACTGGCCATATTTTAGCACAGCGTGCCATCTAAATACAGTATTAGTTCTATTAATCCATACATTCCTCATGGCGTTCACTGCCGCCGTAAACAATAAAGGTAAACCATGGGTACTACACTCGATCAATAATCATAAACGGATTTGCCCAATAGTATTTACAGCAGAAATAAATAAAATGCACTTTTCTCAACTCTAAATACAATGAGCCGGTAGAAAAAATCAAATAACTATGTACTTCGAATGTTTTCTATCAATTCCAATAATTTTATTTAGACATTTCAAGCGAACAAGAGAAGACAACTGACAAGAGAAGAGAACAACAGTTTTTTTTATTTATTCATACATTACTTACCTACAAGTACCTATAATATCCTACACATAAATAAACATACGCTTCACGACTTGTGTATATACACTCCCTTTTTATTATAGCTGGGTAGTCAGAGGCTTGAATGCCTATCTCCGAAATTTCGAAGGCATGTTAGTTATGAGTCATACGAAGCCCGCGTATCACTAGGTAGTGAACCGTATCGCCGTATATAGGCACTGACTATTACCTATCCTGCGGGATAGGCAGGTTGCCTCACGATGTTTTCCCTCACCGTTAGCGACTGTAAATTATGTATGTAAATGAAAAACATATATTTAAATTTCATTCATTGGTACATGCCAGAATCGGGATTCGAAACTAGGACCTTTCTCATACGAAGTCCGAGGTCTTACCCACTGGGTTACAGCCGCTTATAATATCCTACCCCTTAAAAAAGGCATATTTTACTCGTTCAAACTTGTGTTTTGGTGATGAGTATAATCTGTTACTGTCCATAAATAACGACATAGTTACAGTCTGATAGAAGAATAGACACGTTTATGTTCTTCTATTAATTGAGTTGTAATTATACAAAAACACTTAACTCGTAGTATACGAAGAGCCCATTACAAGTTCTAAAGAATTATGGTAATAATGCAATTAATATAATGGGTTATTTCTAAAATTCTGTAAAACTTGAAAATCGTTCAATATACAGAGATCTGTTATTCATAAATTTATTAATATACAAGATACAGCTTAACAAAAACTTCAAAGTTTTCAGGTAACCTCAAATTGTATAGAAATTCAAAACTTTTCTGTTCATTTGTTTTTTAGAACTCTCAGCAACGTGAAACCTTTAATATGTCGGAGCAGGCGTTGAGCTGGCGTAGACAAATAGTGCCCACAGAAGTGGAAGTCTTCTTATAATAAAGGCCTGCTCCGTAGATATTTAAAAAGTCTTGTTGGATAACTCTGTTTCTACAATTGCAATTGTTATGAAATTTTGGATATCGGAGGCACTAATTATGCACCTTTTTTGTTTTAAAACTCTGTTGCTTTGCGACAAGCCGTTCTTGGGATCGACTATGTGTACGCTAGCTTGATCGTAAAACAGGCGTACTCATACAAAATGGTGTTTAAATCCTAAACTAAAGATGCAATATTTTTTTTCTTTTACTCTAATTGGGCACTATTTACGCAAAATTTTTTGGCATAGTTAGCAACTCCATACAGCTTATGGGTACGCTAGCATATGGGCACAAATACAACTAGAATTCTACTATATAACATAGGAATAAAAAAATAAGCTTTTTAAATCTGGTAATAATGCAATGGTGAGCTTTTCTCTCTGTGGAATCTGTTTTATAGATCTGTGAAGTAGGAAAAAAAGTTATAAAATAATGGCGGATGGTGCTTGGATCAGCGGAGATTGTACTTGTTCACGTTGTGATAAAATAAACCGAAGTTGCTATAAAAATGCTTCGGTGATTTAATGTTTTACTTATATTGAATTTGTGATAGTTGATAATAAGCTTCGGCATGAGTTACAAGTGCCATACCAATATCCCCATTCGCCCGTAAATTACTTCCTTTCTTTGTGATTCCGAAACCCATGTTCTATGTTAAGTGTAATTAAGAACTTTTTTTATCTTGTGTGTGATTTTGTTCTGTTAGGACGATATAGTGTTGTGTAATTTGGACAATGTATCCGTTATTATAGCGAAAACCGTTTAACTTACATAGAACTAACCTCAAGTAAGTAGCATTCTATTTAACCCATTTTCACCGTGGTTGTTCCTGAGTATTAACGTTTGATATTTCATTGCAGGTTTTCGTATTGCACAACGTACTAACAATGAAATAATGGTTGAAAAGGGAGTACAGCAACCCACCGATGATAGTTTGGAAAACGCCGAATGGTATTGGGGAGACATTACTAGGTTCGTTATTTAACTCTACTCTACTTTCAGAATAAAGTCTATTTTGTTCATTATTTATATATAAATTTTATTAATAATACGTACGATTGTATCTAATACTATGGGGCGCTAACCCTAAATATTCCTAAAATTATTACATCTTTTATAAAATGACGAAATATTTTGAGAGTTCTTCAATTGCCATCTGTCCACCCGTTGAGTAATTATAGGTGCCTTGAACAGATTCTGCTATAATTTATATTTAAAAGTTAAAGGTGGATAGGACTAACCATAATAATGATTTTTGTAATACCCCCTAAGGGATATAAAATATATTTGCAATGATTGTTACAAATAATATAATAGGTAACATAAATTTTAGTATGATGTTCTCTTCCTAATTATTGTTTTAATATATTTAAAAAAATCTACAATTTTCTTATGATATATGACACTGCTAAAACTGTGTATTAAGAATATTGAATATATGAATTTAAGAATCTTGGTTATTATGCTCAAAACTTTTAATGCAACAATATTCATTTGGTGCAATAAATTGTGTATGATATTCATATCTCATACTTTGTTTTCAGAGATGAGGTGAATGAGAAACTTAGTGATACATGTGATGGAACATTCTTAGTCCGCAATGCATCTAATAAAGGCAGCGGTTACACATTAACTGTACGGAAAGGTGGTACTAACAAATTGATCAAAATCAATCACCAAGATGGCCGCTACGGTTTCTGTGAACCTTATGAATTCAAATCTGTTGTGGAACTGGTCAGGTTCTACACAGAATATTCACTGGCTCATTGCAATAGCAGTCTCGATATTAAGCTTATGTATCCATTGTCAAGAAAGGTGGAAAATGAAGCAACTGAGAATTACACTGATGAAATACTTGAATCTAGGTACAAAGAAATTCACAGAGAATTTCTCCTTAAAACAAGAGAATATGACAATAGATCAGAAAAGTATTTAAGGGTACGAGAAGAAGTTAAGTTTCAAAGGCAAGCCTTAGATGCATTTGAAGAAACTCTTAAAGTGTGTGAGGAGCACCTTAGATTGCAAGAGAAAATGCAAGCAGAGGTGCCGCCTAATGAGAAAAGTGATCTGATTGAGAACAACAAACAACTTGTTTCAAGAGTAGCCACTCTGAAACAAGCAAGGGCAGATCTTCACGATATCCTGAAGAGAGCAGTAGAATCCAACCTGATGATTGAAAGAGAACTAACTAAACTCAAGCCAGACATCATTAACTTGTATAAAATGAAAGACCACCACAAAGCGTGAGTTCTATGAATTACTATCTTATTATCTTTTTAATCTTAGAGTTAATAACCTGACAGTAAAATATCTATTTCAATAAATGCATGTTGTTATCTCATGCAATCAAATATGTCAATAATCTATTTTCATACACAGATGTGCATTACTGTTGATACAATTACAGTAAAATATTATATCTGTATTTGTGATTTAGCTCAATGAATGTTGACTGATGCATAATTAGTTTTGTATGTACTTTTTTATACATTACCAAACTTTTTTGTATGTATACACTACCAAAACTTATAATGTTCAATATGTTATTATTTTAGTAAACTTAAAACAAATTGGTTAAATTTTAATTATCTTTTTTTTGTTTAGAACACTGAAGCAACGTGGCAAGACCGATCAATATTTAAGGGCACTTGAAGAAGATAATTTAATAAGAAAAGATGATTTACCAGCACATCATGATATAAGCACATGGAAAGTTGACAATTGCACCAGAGCTATGGCAGAGAAGCTTCTAGAAGGAAAGCCCCAGGGGACATTCCTCATCAGACCCAACTCAACTGGACAACTAGCATTATCGATTTGCTGTAACAACATGGTCTATCATTGCATTATTTATGAGACTGAAAGAGGATTCGGTTTTGCTGAACCTTATAATGTTTATAAGTAAGTATACATGATGATTAAACCTTTTTTTCTAGCCAATATTATACTTGGTTGTAACAGTATGGGAATAGTGAATACTCAATCCATTTTATACCAATTAGGATTTCCAGAACTAAGGAAACTTATCTCCTTTGTCACTATTAAGATATAGGGAAAGTAGCATTACATTTGCAAACTGAAATAGCACCAAATATAAAGGCTTTCCATTACTTTAATGTATTTAGTCTTTTATATTAATAAGTCTTATATTAATAAGTCTGTTTTATTTGTTCTAGGACTCTCCAGGAACTAGTCCTTCACTATGCAGTGAATTCATTAGAAGAACACAATGATCAACTTCGAACTACATTGAAGTATCCAGTTTATGCACATAGAGTACAACCAAAATACAACTAAGTGAAGTATTTAATAATAAAATGTGATAAAACCTGCAATTAATGTTATGATAAGTCAAGTCAGTTTGTACATGTGATGGGTTTGATGCCTACATATTTATGTAAGTACAATAAAAATATGGAAATGCAATGTCAACATTGTAAAACTTTAACAGATGTTGTCATTGTTTTTTTACCGGAACAATGTATGGCTGGAGTTACAAAGTCAATGTTTGTCAGTTTTTATTGATTCAAAGCTTTTCTTTGTGATGGGAATATTATATTTATGATCAAAATTCAAAGTTTATTTGGTATATATTAAGTTGTGCATCAGAATGACATGGTGATAATACTGAAAGTTGCTTATGTGCCTTTATTGTATGTCACTTTTAAAATTTGTGTCTTATGTCATGAGTTTAAATTTATCTGGTAACATTTATCAACAAATTAGCCGTTGAAGCAAATTTTAATAATATTTATTAAAGTTTAGTGCTGTCGTAATGGCAACTTACAATTTGAATTTACAACTATATTAAATGTTTTAAATATTATTCTTCCTACCATTTTTCGAATTGTAGAAATTCCAGTGATGTTAACTTAAACATATGTTAGAAATACCAAACCTCAAAACAATTTAATAAGTACTTTTGATTCAAAAAGTACAAGTACATCAAACTGATATGTACCATGTTTTTGTTATTTATTTTGTCTGATCTGTAAATCTGACGTCAAGTCTATAACCAATAAGCAAGTATATTGTGTATTAATTAGATTAATACACATACTTATAAAATGTAATAAAAAAAAGAAAAGTATTTATCTGCAAATTTTCAATCTGTCAAGCTATTATAATAAAAGTATTGTCCTTGAAGTTGAACCAATTATTTACTTGGTATGTACAGTATAATATAATAGCATTGTCAAACAAAATTTGAGTCATACATGTAAAATAGTTGATCGTTATAATACGTAGCAATTATATTTATAAGGTACAAGCTTAGTGATTTTGAATATTCAAAAGTATGGGTATTTCCGATATAACAAATTCTTAGTGCTCAATGTTAGTGCAGCTACATATCCCTCCTTCCATAATAAATTAAAATAAAAATTGATCAGTTCTCTTATATATTTTGTAAAATAAACTATTTCTATCAGTGACCTACATGCACTATTTAATTTGATATGAGTTGAGGCACATGAAAAATGAAACTGTGATCTGTCACAATTTTATTATCTGGTTTTACAAAAGTAAATTAATGTTTTCATGATATTATGATAAGATTGTTACCAGATCATACATTCAGTTTTTTATCGTCAATTATGTTTGATGATGAATGATATTATAATTAGGTAGATGTAACAAATTTATCTGTGAATTGCTGACAATGTGTTAAGTAAAAATGTGATCATTTTTGCAAAGAGATATTATAGTGATGAACCTGAATTTGTATTTGATAGTACAGAGGTTTTATTATATGTTTAAATTGTTGTGAGCTTTATTTACTTGTCATTGACTAATGCCTCAAATCAATTTGTGATTTTGTCCTGGTGTACTTCGATTACTATATATGAATATACAACTTTTAACAGTTGTTATAGTTTTATAATCTTAGTATCTTGCTTTCATTTCAATTGATATTTTTTACACAGTCCACTATGAGCTATAATAATACTCTTGATATTATTACAATAGTACCAAAAATGATATCTAACCTAAAAGTGTCTGCATGTAAGCTTATTTCCATGTTCACGACAAACATTTTGTAGTATGTGCAATTTACGAAAATTTTATTCAAAAATGATTTCATAGAGTGCTTTAAGATATATTTTATGTACATAAATTTGATTTATATGTGTATCTGTCGAGATTATTTAATATTTTTATATCCATAATAAGTAATATATTATGATCTAAGTTATTTTGATTGTAAGCGATTAGGGTTGGCAAGGCGTGAAAATCAGTATGATCTCAAGGCTGTATTTTTTAACTAGGCTTAAGTAAAGTATCTCTTGGCATATTGGCGCTAAAATAAGCACAGAAAATGATACATAGCTACTATGTATGTATTTTAAATCAAGTAATCAACTCGCGTTCAGAAAGTGAAGGATCTCTAGTTTTGCACTTTGTGAATGCGAATGTTCCACTGTACAAATTTCATACAATCGCCATTTTTGTATAACAAAGTAATTTTAGAATGTTTCAATAAATGTTATAAAATGTAACGTGTTTTTATGTTTACAATGTCCATAATCATAAGTACGAATAACCATCCCGAGCTAGTCTGGACCGAAAATAGAAATAATCAAGCTGCCTTTCAGACTAGCATATCCTAAAAGAGACTAGCGGTTAATAGACTATGGGCGCTGTGCTAGACACCCGTTTCCAATATCATTTCGGGCACGGTAATAGTTTTGCTAAAAATGACTGAGGAATTATTGTGTCGAGGGATTAAGGGACAACTATGTAAAAAAATAAACTGAAACAAAAAGCGGCTGTAGCCCAGTAGGTAAGACCTCTGACTTCACATGAGAAAGGTTTCAGGTTCGAATCATTTATATTTGTTTTTCATTTAGGTACATAATTAACAGTCGCTAACGGTGTGGGAAAACATCTTGGGGCAACCTGCCTATCCCTCGGGATAGCCAGTGCCTATATAGGAGGTTACGGTTAAAACTACCTATCACTTTGGGTGCTGTCTATCTAGTTCAAACGCAGAGCTCGAGTGACCCATAACTAACATGCCTTCGAAATTTTGGAGATGGGCGGCAATCAAGCCTGGGACTACCCCGCCACAATAAAAAAGAGTATATATGTATACAGAAGTCGTGAAGCGTATGTTTTTGAATAGAAAAAACTGGATTCGTTAGTTTTGGGTGATAGAAACAAGTGTTGAAGCAGTGGATAAAGTATTTTTATTTCAAGTTTTTAAGAGATGCAATTACGTTCTATTTGATATCGTTAATTAGAAATAACGATTACCAATTTAAAACACGCGTTATGATGTAATTACCATTGGTCTTGGTAACTATTATGTTGGTTCATAGTGGTATTGGCCGCGTGGCACATGTCGTTTAGCATAGTTGCTATTTGATGAAGAGGGTTTGTCGCCGCTATAAACCAACATATGCAATTATGTAAATACTCGTATACACGCAAAATTCTTACTATCTCAAGGAATTTTGGTCGTAAAATGTATATTTTGTGGAACTAACTACAGAATGGATGCATTGTATACCATATTAATTCTATCACAACTGCCAAGTGAACTTCATTTTTTTCACTGGTGAGGGATTCCAGGACGTAAGGATATGTAAGGTTTATAATATTATATGTAATTAAGTTGAAAAATAAACAAGAAATTTATTTCGGGTTACCTTTTATTTGGACTGAAAAACTGTTGACAATAAAATTAAATAAGGAATGACACCAAGCATTGTTCATGAGAAAAACTTTACACTTAATTAAAAAAATCAATGCAGTTGTAATTTACTTATCGGCAAGTTAAAAATAATACATTCCCATTTGTAAGTTATAAAACACTTGCCCATTTCAATTTAAGCGGATTTCTTGGAATCCTTGGACACTGAGCGTGACCTGGATCTCGAGGCTGAACGGGGTTTGGAGCGGGATCTTGAGCGAGACCGGGACCTAGATCTGGACCTTGAACGGGAGCGAGATCTTGACCTGGATCTTGAGCGGGACGCCGAGCGAGACCGGGAGCGACGGCGAGACCGTGAACGGCTGCAAACACACAGACATCTTTTAGTCACAAGCAACAAGGGAGGATTTAATAACACCTGAGATTTAGATAAATAGATATAGGCATAAATCTCAGATGTTATTCCTATACAGAATTTGGATAATAAATATTTTGTAAAGTTCAAAATACATGTATAACTAATGTGTTCAAAATATGTATGCTACCTACATTTGAGTTTTACTTAAAAGTGTACGAGTCCCTTGAATATCTTTCATAGGTTACTTGTACAATAAGTAAAATTATGATGTAATTATATAATATATTAAAAGATGTTTATGACCTATTTCTAATGAATAAACATATATTTAATATAATACAATATTCTAATAATTGTTTTTACTCATGAAACATAACTTCAATATGATTACTAAATATTATATTCAAGTAAGATTAATATTGATAATTCAAGGGGAAGTTTTGTGACTCATTTTATAATATTATTACTATACTACTTAGAGTAATGTAGAAATATGTGTAATTTCACCAGATGCACTTGTTTATTTTATGTGGCAATGTTAGTTCCAACACTACAAAACATATAATTCAAAATTAACTATTTAACAAATGAGACTACTGCAGTCAGACAAAGTTTTTTTAAATGGTATATTAAAATAGCAATGCATCATCACACAGCACAAGTTTTGTGTGACGAGACTAATTAAGAACTTCATTCAATATAGAGTAATATTTTCACAGAATTAGGAGTACAATAAAACGAATCCTGTATCTATACAGAAGGATTAACCAGGAAATATATTTAAATCAATCTAAAAATAATCTTATGCATCTGGTTATTTTATTCTTAATTTTCTGATTGGCATCAGCCTAATATGTATATTCAATAGTAGTTCTAAGAAAATAAGAATAAAACTGCAACACAAATATGGAACTCACTGAGTGCACGCAGTGATTACTTAGGAGTGTGCAGAACACGTAGACAGAACATTAAAACGCAGTCATGAGTGTAGTCTCGACATTCGAAGTGCGCACGTAGAATGTAGCTACGTTGTTCACTGAGCGAAGTTACCAATGCGGCAGACTCTTATGGAGTGAAGGCCGCGAAGTGAAGACAAAGCTACGTAGCGCAGGCTATAAGTAGTGCAGACACTGACGAATTCATTCTCGGCGCACAGGCCAATGATAACCTATAACATAGTTATCATTGGTTACATCCAGATCAACATTATATCAATGTGAAACCTTATGAAAACGGTTTGAGTATTATAATTGGATTAAGTTTTCAAAAAATTCCACACTGTCAGATGAATTAGAAAATGATAACAAAACACTTGGTTGTTCTGTCTTAAGATGTGAAAAGTACCTGCGTCGTCTACGTCTAGTACAATCTCTAGCGTAGTGTCCACGATCACCACAATCGTAACAGCGGTCATATGGCTTTGGTGGAAGACGTGACCGAGATGGTGGGCCATGTCCGTATCCTCTACCACCATTGGACATTTCCACTCGAGCCCTGCGTCCACAAATTGTACGCCCATCTAGACCGCGAACCTGTAAGAGAATTAAGATTTAAAAAAAATAAAATTACTTTTATTCACACTAGACAAATAGAGAAAAGAATTAATATATAATAATTTACATTTATGGAACCAAGCGCACATGGCATGGATTTAGTTATAATGAAATGAGAATGTTATAATATACATTGGTATAATAGAATAACAATAGAACAGGGCTTTTATAATTTAAAGCAGATGTTACAAAAAAATGTTATGCCACAGTAAGTAATATGACTTTAGTAATGAGATAAGTTACGGCACTAAAATTTCAATATTGCAGAAGTGACAAGTAAAGAACGAATTGAATTTATGGAATTAACAAAGTAATTATATTTTCCAAAGACTGTGATTGATGGTAATGTGTAGTGATGGTGAAAGGTGCATAACGAAGGGTTTTACTTTGACGTACAAAGTGGTGACCTTGCCAAACATAATGGGCTATTATATCCCTGAATATATTCGGAGATGTATGTATCTAGTGAAAGTGGTATACAACGCATTAGAAAAAGTAGGGATTTGCGGCCTCAGCCTTTCTTTAAAACAGGCAGTGAGGCATAAATAACAACTGACTCGAAATTAATTAATACATTTCACTACTTACTGCATCCTCAGCATCACGAGCGTCTTCAAATTCAACGAATGCAAAACCTGGGGGGTTTCTGGCGACCCATACATTTTTCAACGGGCCATAATAAGAGAAGGCGTCTTCCAATTCTGGTTTGCTGGCATTATTGCCCAGGTCACCTACATACACTTTACAATCTCCGTAACGAGACATTCTGTAATGAATAAAAATTAAATTGCATTAAATGTATAAAACGCCATTTTTCCAACCTCAAAACACCGACGCTCAGTAAAAACTAGCAATATACCTTAGTTAACGAAGTTTAGAACATTTGTGATGTAATAAAAAGTTGTCGTTTCAACTGGAAAGTGATTATTTACTGAATAAACTGCACAAAATAAAATATTTTTTCTTGTAATTGTTTCCCCACAAGCTCTTCCAACAAACATCAAACACAGCGAAAATCAATATGGCCGACGTACGCACGAAGTTGGCGCAAAAGCAAAACGCAAAACGAAACGTTCGGCAGGACAGTGTGTATAGCCAAAATGTTAAAGTTGCAATAGACTATACGGTGATATAAACTTCAAATATATCTGTTTATATATTAATTTATTATTCTAAATAAAAACATACATTGATTCAAAAGAATCTCATTTCTAAAAAGTCTCTCTTCATTTTAGGTCGAACAATCATTCAAAAATCTTACGATTAGGTAAATCATCCTAACATAAGTAACTTGGTGGTATTTGAAATAGGCAATCCTGTTTTGAGCCCCATACACTCCCTCAGTGGTCATAATATACTTTTAACGTTATCCTCATCAAATATCTCGTTTATCTGACAGTCATATAAGATTTTATTACACTGATCTTACCACGACCCCTACTAAACCGCCCTTTCACCTCAGATTTCCCTTTAATAATCTACTATCATCTATTCCTAGTATAGTATTTTTATATCTGTGCCCTAGCGATATTGGTTGTGAATTGTATTTTATTTTAACATACATATATTTAAACGTTTTAAGTTTTGAAAGGTATGTTCTACTCCAGTTCTATATCCTAAATATTACCTTTGCAGTTTACAAATAACGCATTACATTATATAAATATTTTTTTTTAAATATGCCGTTTTCTTTTATTGTATGATCTTTCGCATAATCATACAGTTATTAGAAAATAATACTAAACTTAAATATATAACAACTATTTTAAAAATTAAATAATAAGTTAATCTAATATTAAAATTTTTATTTCAATAAATTGCATCTAGCTTTGGACCTGAAGGTGCTGGAAACTGCATTTTCCTATACTTGTACCCTGCAAGATATTTATACTATAGACACCTACAGATATAAGAATATTGTCTATACTTAATCTTATTCACGAAACGATAATTTCAATATTAAGAATAGTAAATGAACTCACTTTTTGAAGATTTTTAAATTCAAATTCTCATCAGCTGGAGCTAAATAAAATCAATGAACTCATTGCAATATAATATGTAGTAGTATATTATTCGGAAACTTTATTATTATGTAGTTGGTTAAATGTACGCACCTTCTTGGATAGAGAAATCTACTGTGGCAACATTGACTAAATAAAAAGTAAATAGAAAATGAACGTAGCGGACGGCCAGCCGTTTGTTCAGCCGTCGTGCAATATTTTTGTCACACAATAGATTTACTCATACTTCTTATAATTTAGATGATTTCACTTATTAGTACATTGAGAGTAGCATGGTGTGATAGTGCATTATTATTAAGTGGTATATGGTGAATCTGTGGTCCTATGATTAGGCTGTGACAAGTTTGGTAATGGTGGCCATGTCATGAAAATCCCGACAGCCATGGATGATAGCTCCGTATCTCATCACAACGGAGGACAAGTGGGATCTCAAACCGGTGTCAGCATTAATAAACAAACTGATGAACCTAGTCAAGGTGTCCAGTACTCGATACCTGGCATTTTGCATTTCATCCAGCATGAATGGGCCAGATTTGAACTCGAGAGATCACAATGGGAAGTGGACAGAGCTGAGTTTGAGGTGCTTATTTACATTGATTATTGTTATTTACATGGTATTTTATACTAGCATTGTTTTAAGCACTTTTATCAGCGGAGGCGCCGAGGCGCTTTCTATTTTTCGCATGCACTGAATACTCACTACTCGTCTGTATTAGTTGCGAATAACTTGCACTACCTACAGCTGAATCGTTTCGTCATAATGAATATCTAAGACGTTTGTCAGGTTATAGAAGAGGCAGTTTATATCTTTGTAATAAAAGCAGTGAAAATAACAAAGGATCTGGGCATTATATTTTTTTATAAAATAATCAATTTGTACATTGTATAAATATTTTTATAGAAATGTGTATTAACCCAAGTAAAAAATATTTTTGCACTTTTGATATAAACCAGATATAACCCTCATATATCGAATTTTGATGGGAATAAACATTGATCCTTATTAGCTTATTACTTGGGATGTTCATTTAGTATATTAGATTTGATTAGCTTTATTCATTACACATTTCATTTTCAATTGCTCATTTTTCTGTACTGCAGTAGAAAAGTTAACTGCATTTTACCATAAGTAAACTATATAAACAAAGATTTTGATGATATTTTAGAATATGCAACTAAGTATAGGTGTAGAGATGATGCAGTATTTTGTTCATATAAAAGATTACCATATTTTATGCTGCTTTAGGAACAAGTTTTAGGGTTGTCAATATTAATGTATCCAAATATTAATAAATGTGATAAATGACCAGGAAAAATATTGTGATGCAACCTGCTTATTTTGTAGAATACACAAAACTCTTATTGTGCTTTGTGACTTAAAATGCCAATTGATTCCTAGGTGGAGTGAGCTTTATGTGGTCAAGATTTACCTACTAGTCTAGGGTTTAATATAGTAACTGTACTTACTATACAAATGCAGAGATACTCAAATTTCTGACTACTGCACAAGGATAGTGTTTATCTTTTGTGTATATAAAGGAGTGAATGGTTTAACACAAGATTTTAATCTATTTGTGAAAATATTTTGTTGAGCAGAAGCGTCAATTCTGCAGTAAAACTTTCACTTATCTGTGTGTTTGTTTTGTCATGTATTTGAATTATTAAGTAAGTTTTTCATTGAATTTGTATTATTGCAATGAGTTGTTACAGAAAGCTAGATAGCAGCGAATATTTATTTAGCATGATATTAATTACAATTAAATCATCTTAACAGATCCTGTATTGATTTAATAATACATAAACTCATATTGGTTAAAATTGTATTATTGGTGTGTTATAGGCTAGGTAGGCCTAAAATTATATTATTTATATTTTTCTGTTTCTTTAAAATGCTGTCTAATGTTTCATTTATGTAATAGTTATAAGATTCAAAATATTTGCATAATGAATCTGAGAGAAGTTAACATTTCAAAATAATTTTACTTGAAACTTTAGTTTTTATTTTAGTAGCATAGATTTTTGCACTCTGTTTGATAGAATATAATACAATAAGTACTAAAAATATCCAAATCACAAAACCAGGCACCTGTTACATGTACAAATGTATTAACTAGCCAGAAGATGATTCATCAATCATTTATAAATTATGCCAATATGTATAAAATGCATTTAATATAAAGTTTAATTCCATATAATTAGCTGTATTCTTTCTATATTACAAAAGTGAAAGTACTATGCGTTACCTTAGTTATATTTGATCAAAAGGGTTTCATCATCATCACTACAATTCCTCAATTTCTCACACACACTATTATTACTACCTTAAATGTGTTGCTCTGTATACATAGCACTTACTAATTTTATTTTATGTTTCACAGGCCAAAATTGCATTCCTACAAGGCGAAAGAAAAGGCCAAGAGAATTTAAAAAATGATTTAGTTAGGCGGATCAAGATGTTGGAGTATGCCTTGAAGCAGGAGCGTGCCAAGTTCCACAAACTAAAGTATGGTGTAGATTTACAGCAAGGTGACATGCAGCCTCCGTCGGAAGAAATCAATGTGGATGTGGAACCGCCTGAACGCACACAGTGGAAACAAGGGCGCCAGCTCATAAAGCAATACCTCCAGGTAAATGTTGCTAATATTATGTATGTATCTTGACTGTCATCCCTTTTGAGGAAGTGAAGCTCAAATATCACCATTGACTGAGTTTATGATGATATGTAACTTTTTAAAACCCCCATATTTACCAGTCTTTACCATAGTGAAAACTCAATGTTACAGTTAGTCCATATTTGACTACTAATTACTCTGTGAAATGGTTAGGTTTCCTTTCTATATCAGCCTTTCTTTATATCTGCAAAAGTTTATGTGGTTTGTAGGAATGCACCTCTGATAGTTATCAGCACATTAATTAGTGTTGCACTGAATTATTGCTTTTTTGTATTGTAGGATCAGAGTTTACATAATAATGTTATATGTAAAACTGTAGCTAACTATTTATTAGTATCTCTATTGCAATGAAAAATGCCATTGAAATTTTGCATATTGTTGGTTATATCATAAATATTATTCTTTCATTCTAGTCCAGATCATAGTGTCACAAGAGTAGCCTAAAACATTAACATTCTAATTATTTTGCTTCACAGGAAATAGGTTATTCAGATACAATATTAGATGTGCGTTCAAACAGAGTGCGAACCTTACTTGGCATCAACAATGATGACCAGCAGGAAGATGCAAAGGAAATGCTCAGGAATTATGACAAACCTTGTGAAATGGTATTTGAGTCCCGCCGGAACAAGATGTCTGGTTATGGTATGTAGAATGTTAAATTTCAAATTAATTCCAAATGTATTTATGTATATCCTATGTTATGTACATTTAACAAATTTTTTGTATGTAGTGTAGTAGTTAAATATTTATGGTTGATATAGCTGTTTTGATGGTGAACATTTGTATATCAATAATACCCTTTTGCAGAAAGTTATACACATGAGGTGGCTCTGAATTACATGAATAAATAGCACAAATTGACAATCTACTTTACTACTACTGCCACCTAGTTAGTATGGGGAATTGTATGATTGTCCATTAAGTCAGAATGTCAGCTAAGATTGGGGAACATAGGCAACTGTGATCTTTGACTAACCTTCTTTAGAGAAATGAGTGCTTATGTGTGTAATTTATATTAAATTGAAATAATTTATTTCAATATTCATTCTATCAGGCCTTTTAGAAGTGCCTCAGTGCCTCAGCCTCAGTGGTGACTAGGCTATTTGGTTCTTTAAACCATTTGAATGAAATGAAATGCTTTTTATTCAACATAAGGATCATAATATTGAAAGTCAAAAAAATAACTAAAATATTTTCACATTTTTTTGAAAAATTTACATTAAAGATAGTTAATCTATATATATATATAATTTAGTTATTGGATTCTTATAAGGAGAGAGAACTAATCATTTTATTCAACAGTTGATAGAATGGCAGCTGGACCAGGTTGCACCGGTTGTAACGATGAAGGAATCTCTGTTCAAGAAACTGCGGCTGTATTTGCCAACTTTGAATTCTTGGCGAACCAAGAAATGGATATGGACGATATTGATGAGATAGAATCTAAACAATCCATGCATAGCGCATCTAAACAGGGTATGTGTGCATAGATCCAAAATTTTATAGTTGTAGTATTCATATGTATATTAAGTACACAAATACTTATATGGTGTCACTCTAAAATTTCCTTTACTAAGAAAAATAATTGTTGTTCAATATGTTGATGTCTTGTTGTCACAAAATAAGTACCATTTGAACCAATAACTATTGAAAGATATGTTTAGATTGGCAAAGGGCATACTATCCTAGTCAGGTAATTGCATGCCAGGGGCTCAAGTCCACTAATGTGTTTTGCAAAATCATAGTTCAAAATTAATTCAGTAACAGTGTGACGTTGTTTGTGAAAATTTGAGACTTATGCTAATCTACTAAAACTTTACAATGGTAACTGAAGTGCTATTGGACTATGATTTTGCAAAAAGCATTAGTAGACATGGGCCCCAGGGCTCAATCTCCACAGCATGTCATGATCAAAAAAACTTAGTAGTTTTTTTTATACTTATTGTAACAAAAAAGAAAAAGGTTAAATGCACATGTTAAATGCACTGGTTCTGGCTATCATTACTGGGTAGATGAGTCTATCTATGTTTTAAAGATATTTTTAGGCTTTTTATAATAATGTACTCTTTCAATAATCTTTTCAGTTATAATAGTTGGTTTTTATTTAAATATATTCAAAAGTTTGCTATTTACTATTTGATGATTAAAAATTGAATAAGTTTGATAAGATCTCATATAAAATTATATTATAGAACATTAAATATAAGCGATATGCTGAAGGAATAAATAATTTTTATAGGTGAAGAAGTGGACCATGAAGCTGAAGAAGTGTTGAATGAATTGAACATGCTTTCTGAGAGGGAGGCGAATACTGGCGGACAAGGTGATGAATTTGGTATGTGAATACTTTACTGCTATGAGAAGATTAGACAACCACAAACATTTTAATGTCATTTCAAATAAATTATGAAATTACCTTAAATATTTATGCTCCATCTCATGCCTACTAGGTATTAAACAAAGACTATTCGTTTACTAATATTCTCTAAAACTACATAATAACACTCATATAGGCAATTATATACGCTTGCCTCCATGTTTAACTGTGATAATTGGATGTTACTCAAATGTAGGATTCATTTCATCCTTAATAACAATGCAACCACAATCTATATTAAAAAATAGTGTTGAAAATCCAGTTCCCATTAACGTTGTAGCCATGTCAAGTAGAAGCCATGCATGTTAGCTTCACAAGCGGCTATGTGACTTTTCAGTGAAATATCCGCCAAAACCATTAGGTCCCAGGGAGGCGGATGAGGAGCCTTTGGCGCTGGGCGAGCTAGCGCAACTCACGGTGAGCAACGAGCCGGAGGCGTATGATGTGTCGGCCGCCACCAAGGACTCCTTCCGGAAGACCTGGAACGCCAAGTACACGCTCAGGTCGCACTTTGACGGGGTGAGTTTGAAATTAAAGAAATTAAGCAGAATTAAAGCCATATAATTATGTAAGGTAAATAAATGTCCGGCCTCGATGTAACGGTGAATAAAGAAGTATGAACCCGCTAATGTGATAAATTGAATTGAGGTTTATACATACCTAATATACCCATCTCCCAATAGTTTCCATATACCCTAATCCCTTCATTGCCTCACACATATCGGTACGAATGGTAGCTAGTTTATAGCACGGGACACTGATGTATTTTATTCTACTTTCAATCGTAAATAAACTGTCATCAGACTAAATAATTAAAATTCATAGATAAATATATTCTCAGATAGAAAATACTAGATGACAAACCTTAAATTGCAGGTACGCGCTCTAGCCTTCCATCCAACGGAAGCGTCGCTAGTGACCGCCTCAGACGACCACACCCTCAAGCTGTGGAACCTCCACCGCACCATACCGGCTAAGAAGTCAGCTGGGCTTGAAGTAGAGCCACTATACACGTTCCGTGGGCACACGGGGCCCGTGCTATGCGTGGCCATGGGCGCCGTGCGGACGGAAGAATGCTTCAGTGCGGGCCTCGATGGCACAATACGCGTGTGGAACCTACCACCGCCCACGGCCGATCCGTACGGCTCGTATGATCCAAGTGTACAGGTCAGTGAAGGAATGTTGAATTTATATTGCCCCACGTAGCCCTTGCAGTTTGTAGCTTGTTGTTTTAAAACATGATAGTTGTGATTCAAGCTTGCTTTTTGCTGAGGTGAGAGTTTGTTCCTGAGTTACAAGGCAAATACTATAATATACGACAGTTATACCATTGATAGGGTGGAACTATGTGGTTTATAATCAGAAAAAAGTAGGTAACTGTAAAATGAATAAGTTGAAATAAAATTTTTAGACCAATCATTTACTTCTGGTGACTCATTTAACTACGAGGATGTGTAAACTTATTATTCTATGTTATGCAATAGTTATTGTAAATATTCTTAAATTTCTGGTCGCTGATGTAATGTTGAATAAGTTATTATGATGATAGGAATTTGGATATAATATTAATTCATTGGTTGTGTCAAATATAATAATAAAACAATTTATTCACATCCAAAAACATAGACGATTTATAATATTTACATGAATAACTTATAAATTAGGGAGTTTAATATTATTACATAAATAAAGCTGGTTACTAATTAAGCTTTCCTACTATCAGGGCCCCATCCTCCGCGACCATACAGACGCGGTATGGTCTCTGGCCAGTGCCGGCGGACGGCTACTTTCCGCATCAGCGGATGGCACGGTCCGCTTATGGTCACCCCGCATCTCGGCCCCGCTGCTGAGCACGCTAAGGGCCGAGGAGCACGGGGCGCCCACCGCCGTGGACTTCGCCGAGGGCATGGCCAAGGCAGCGGTCTCCTATCGCGACGGATCGGTCCTGCTCTACGATTTGGAGACGGGACAGGTATGTTGTTATTACACATTCATGTTCTTTAGTCCCATAACAGCGAGACGTTAGTACAGGGTCGTTAGTGCATTGAAAACAGGTTGGTATCCAAACGATTAAAAGGATATCGTCATGAACTTTGCATCAGCAGTATGGTCCTTTATTCCAAAGAAGTTATATGTATTTTTAATACCGAAGATAAATTTTGAGTGATACCATCAAGTATCTCTCAAAAGGGAATAAAAATAAAGATAGGTTGTCTAACACTTTTAATACTCAATTTAGTAATTACGTGAATAACTCAGTGCCACTTTTGCGTTGGCAGCCGGTGGTGCGGATCCCGTGCGACAGTCCGTCGAACCGCGTGCGCGCGCACCCGACGAGCTCGCTGCTGGTGTCGGCGCACGACGACCGGCACATCCGCTTCTGGGACTGGGCGTCGGGGCGCTGCGCCCACGCCATGGTGGCGCACCTGGACGCCGTGACGTCACTGGCGCTCGACCCCAACGGGCTGTTCCTGCTGTCCGGCTCGCACGACTGCTCCGTCAGGCTGTGGAACTTCGACACCAAGACCTGCGTCCAGGAGATCACGGCGCACCGCAAGAAGTTCGACGAGAGCATCCTGGACGTGGCCTTCCACCCGCTGCGGCCGTTCAGCGCGAGCGCCGGCGCCGACGGCCTCGCCAAAGTTTTCATCTAAGACCTACCTTTGTCCTGTTTCGTATCCTATTTATCAGGAGATTGTTAGCCTGACTAATGTCCTGTTCGGAGACAGAATGATAGCTATGAAATGAGATTTAAAGGTATGTTCGGTGTGCAGAATGTAACGTTACTGTGTGGGCAAATGTTGCAGAATGCTGAACAAAATTTTGCTTGTCTTTGATTGTTCCAAGAACATCTATTCTCAAATCAGATCAGTCTTGGTGATTAATTAATCGAGTGAAAGTTTAGGCAGCGTTTTGGATTTGTCACAAAGCGGCGGTTCTGTTGCAAGCTGTATGTAGTATACATATTATATATATTATTTTATCTCTGTAATTTTAATTTGGTTACGAACTTGTGTATGACGAAAGCAGTAGATGCGTATCCATAAGATTGTCTAGTCCTTGCAGTTCGGATCTAGGGCGGCCACTGCGGCCATTTCATTTGTACTGTTGATATAAATGTATCAATTGCTCTCAACCGTGTAGTTGTGTCTACTCATCAAGCGTAGAGTTTTGATTCTTCTAAATACATGATCTTGGTTAGTTTACTTTGAAAATATATTTTGTTTGCTTAGAGTATTCAGTGAATAAATGTCTCTAAGCTGCGTCCGTTACGTAAGTTGCGCGCGATATGCTCTGTAAGGTTTTTTTATTTGATTAATTACGTTTGTCTGTACAGTTAGAGGTTATTGTACACGTGCTGCGATCGGCAACGTTGTATGGTGTTTCTTTAGCTAGTGTAACTACTATTTTATTTAAATCAATTGGATATATGTAGCGATCTTGTTTTATGACATTAAAGTTAGAAACTGTGCTCATGTAATGCAGTTTGGCGAGCGATCGAACAAATGAAGTAGAAACACTGTATCGAAAGTAAAATAAGTAATGTTTGTTCATATTGAGTACTGCGATGTAGATTATAATATAAATCCTTAAAATATTACTTTATTTTCCTCGAATTCATAACTTGTACACATAAATCCAAAATTGATAGTAAAAAGCAACATAACCGATTGAATGTTTTTGTTTTAATACTATCTCCTATCCTGGATACACATTATACACAAAAATAAACAGTTTACCTCCATAGTTTATTTAAAACCAGGCTGACCCATACTATCACTATATAGATCCATATTGGTTGTATATGTCCCTCCAGAATTCAATCCGCTTGGTATTGGGCGGTCTATCCATACGCATGCATTGGTCAATGATGAGGTACTTCAGTTGGCTATTCGTGCTCTGTTCCCATTTAATAGGCGTCAGTGCTGATATGGAAGGCGTTGGATCACTGAAACAATAGTTTATGCTGATAATGTATATTCTTAAACTGAGGAATGAGGATATAATAAAGTGTAAATTGGTGATGCTAAATATATCATAATACACCCGGGCTAAGTATAAGTCTAATAAGTAAAATAGTGATAACTAGTTCCCGTTAAACATGGTATATCGTAAGAGGCGGCTAAATGACTAGGGGGTTATAGAATTTATTGGGTAGCAACTTGTCAAGCGCGAAGCCCAAGGCCGATCGAGATGGCGGAGCACTGTGGGTACCCTCTGCTCCATCTAGGGGACATAGGACCTTAATAAAAAAATAAACTTGTCACAAATGTTCTATATATAAATATCGTTGCACGATGAAATGTCCTAGGAGATACTTTAATGACTCCAAGATTCTGTCCACTCAGAAAGGGATTAAAGTAATGTAATAACCAACATGGTATGCCAAGATCGCGAGAAATAGTACCGCGTGATCACTACGTACGTATCAATAGGCTGTCATGTAGTAAATTAGCCTAAAACTAGGAATCTAGATAACTCACCTGGTTTTGGCAAAATTGGTCCATAAAGTAGTGACACGGTCGATCATCAGTGAATCATTAGCATTTCTCGGAACTGTCCACGTAATTATGGGTTGAAATAGGTATAGCAACAGATCTGATTCAGTGGCTCCCTCTAGCATGTCCAAATTGTTTCTTTTGGATTCGTATTGAAAGTAATAGTTGTACATGGGAACTTTCTCACTAAGTAATTCCGCTGTAATTTCCGTTGGGAAGTGGAATAATATATCCGTGTAGTAATCAGTCAAGTTTTGATACATAAACTTATTTATAATTGCATTCTTAAAGTAAAATTCCCTGATTCCTTCCGTCAATATTGCCTTGTGCCTTAGACTTGGGAAGAACAGATTTCCCGGTAAAGCGTCTTCAAAATTATCGTCCAAATCTTGATACATTTCCTCGTTGAATCTTTCCAAATATGCCAACCTTTCTCTTTTATTATACCCTATAATAACTGGCACTTTATTAAAATTACCTGTTTCTAATAGTGCCTTAGGAGCATCACTTAAAACTGGTTTTATCCCAACAAATAGTTTTTCAACGCAAGGTCTGAAATTGTATTCCGAAAACGGACTCATGCTATGTCTCGCCACACTTGCCATTACAATATCATTTGTAGTGGCATTGCTGAAAATGTTTAAAAGCATGTACGGATTCTTCGTGCTATAACCCATTTTGGACGCGACCAAAGAAGCGGTCTTTATTGGATTATGTGACAGGGCAAACGGTGATAGAGCAGTGCCACTTTGTAGTATCACTTTTCTAAATAAACCAGCCGCTCTCCTTGACAACATGAGATGGGCAACAGCCGCGGATCCTGTGCCTTCTCCGAACACCGTAACCATCTGAGGATCACCTCCGAAGCTTTGTATGTTATCCTTCACCCATGTTAGAGCAGCTATCTGGTCTTTCAAACCCAAATTACCAGGCGCTTCTTTGATTTTAAGGCACAAGAACCCAAAAGCCCCGAGACGATAGTTTGGTATAACAACGATCACGTTTTTCATTACTAAAGGCTTGGGATTGAAGAGGTATTCGCTAGCGCTACCTCTCATGAATCCTCCACCGTGTATGTAGAACATTACAGGTAATCGTTTCTTGAAGCTGCTTTGTCCAGGGGTGTAAACGTTTAGTATGAGGCAGTCTTCCTTCCCAACAGGCGACTGTAGCTTGCTATTGTATTGAGGACAAATGATGTTGTTTTTCGTTGCGTTGAACACGATTTCGTTCCATTGGGGCGGTGGACCTGGGTCCTGAAACGTCATAGTATATTGACGTAAGTATGCTTACAATAAACATTACCTAATTTTAGATGCAATGTGGTTGTAATTGTTTCAAATGAAGTGTCATATTGGATATTCTTCAATATGTACTTATAGATATGTATATCCTGATGTAAAGAAATAATATGGTAAAAATCACTTAAATAAGAAATCTATAAAGTAAAATAAAATATCTCTCCTAGATAATAGCTAAAGTAGAACTTTATAGATATAAAATATCTAGATCTTCAGGCAAACAGGATCATTGGTAATGAATTAATCGATGGGCTAAACACCTCACTCTAGTATTTTAAGAATTCCGAGGTTTGGTCAGCCCCGAAAAAGATTGAATGTAACCAATTAGATCACGTTCAAAAAAGAAATATATTATAACATACATACCTGGAATCTCCCAGGCACTGTAGCATAAGGTATACCCAAGTACTTCCTAAAATCGCCTCTTCTCGTCTCTAATCCACGCAGATTTCCTTGGGCCAACTGTATCACTGGCGTAAATGCACTGGAACATATCTGAATAACTGTTGTGATCAAAATCACACGTTTAGCCATGGCTGCAGTGAAATCAATAGTGTTGGTGTAAAGTTCTGCATCATTGCTTATCAGGGATTGAAATTTGTGATGTTATGAATGTGTAATTAAATTGGTTAAAATGCCTTTTAAAAGACAATAGATTTTCTCACGGTTGAAAAACGCAAACTGGTACTTACTATTAGCCTCGTGACCAATGACCGAGATTAGTACGTTCTTTATGGAACTGCTAAGTATGTATTATAAAATAATCGGCATGATTTTGTATGAGTAACAATTAGTAATAATAAATAAATTGACCTTGAAAAGGGGGCTGAATGTAGCTTTAAGATATCATTCAATTATTATTGGGGACACCCAAACATTTGACTACCCCGCGCAAAATAATAATTATTGCTTAGTATATGTCACGTATCTAAAATGCTATTCATTCTATATTTATTGTCTTGTGCTTGTATAGGGCGTAAATAACTATATAGTCCTTGGATTGTAGTAGGGCGACAAAGAGACTAAGGGAGGATCTAATGGGTGATAGGCAAGAAACCTCTCACCAATGCTACTTATGAAATTAAAGAACCATTTTAATATTAATACTTTAATAACCACTACTATTCAACTGTGAGCCAAAGAATCCATCAAAGTTCGTCGTGTCCCCATCGCCGTATTCCCCAAACTCATAATCGAGCGGAAAGGTTTGTACTTCGTCAGGAACATCGCATTTGCAATGCAGCTTCTCGCAAATGTGGATGTCACTTGCTTTGCCCATCTCAAATGGAGGTTTCCAATTGTAACCAGCCTGGGAAGTGATAAAACGTAAGTGTTAATTTTTTTGAGATATTCGCGATTTTTATGCATTTTACGAGAAGACGCCCGTTGTTGACCCGCGACCATGGCCATTACAACATGGCCGAAACGTTGAGTAACAAAGGTAATAATTTGTTTATAAAATATACGCGATGAGTAATATACGTTTTCTTGTAAAATAAACTTAAGTTTATTTCCTTATAAAAAACTGAAATTATATCCCCTAATCTTTTAATCATTTATTAAGACATGACGATAAGACTACTAAAATCTATTTCTTTTATTTTCAGTGTTTATATATTCATTTTAATAATCTTCTTGTCATGGTAAAAGACTGTAAATCAACTTGTAATCATACACATACACTAGTAGCCATGTTTTTGCAATACTCCTTTCTGGTAGGCGACCGGACTATCTCAGCTATGAGTGCCCATGCCTCCGCGAATCGTTTGTCACATTTTAGAGCTTGCACCGCGCAGGCCACCACACACGTGTCTACCGTCACCGGTAACGTATCTGGTAGTATATTGTCAGTCTGAAAATAATAAAAAAATGGCTATTGTATTGTATTTTTTTCGAAATAATGAATTTATTGTTATAATTAAAAAAAACATCTAAACCAAAATCTGAACTAGAAGATTTTGCATATATCCAATAATATTATCATGTACGACATTTGAAACACTAAACTTGGCACATATTATGTAACTAAAATTAACACATATTGTGTAGTTAGTTAGTGATTGTCGGTATTGTAAAAATATTCGCCTCTTAAAAGCGAAACTATATTATCATGATTAATTGGATTTATTGGTTTCTTACGTTGTATTTCTCATAACATGAGAGGTACTGTTATTGAAGTACAATTGGAATTGTATTCGGTACGAATTCGTGTAATATATTTTACAAGACGTAAAATGCTGCTTAAGTTTTGGGTTGTTATAACTACCATTTCACCCATCCATTTATCTAACTTTAATAATAATTAGTTTTCTAAAATAGTAGAGTAGCTGTTGCTCTTATTTTCTGCTTAATGTACGTATGTTATCATTAAACTATGTATACTAATATTATTTTACTCTCTCGTACGAACTAACATCAGATGTATTTTCATCCTTTCCGCATTTTCGTAGAAAAGCGAGCAGATTTTGATGGATACACACATTTTCATCTTCTGCGAACTATAGAAGAAAAAATATATATCTATTAATATATCCGAAAGAGTGAACACTACTTATTGGGAGTTATCTTTACATCTATTCCATTGTAATACTTGGCTGATTTAAATAATTCAATTAACATACTTAGCTTCCTGTTCCATTGCCAATTAATTCACAGTATTTCGTATCTAGCACGGGGCCCAAATTATAATTCCTTCATTCATACTCATGCAGCTATATCTACCTATTAGAACTTACCTATGTTGTTATGTCCGTGGTAATAAAAATAGGATACATTTACTATGTAAACCAATGATATAGCAATAATAACAAGTTTAATTTTATTTTTAAATGAGTTATTACAGCATAAGGAAATATTTAGTATTTGTAAATTGTATCATTGTTTTACGTTGAGATTTCTCTCCTAAATTGCGATGCCCACCAGAGCCAATAATTAGCCTATGTGCTTATTTCTGTGCACCGCGAAAGGGATTAAAGGACTAGAATGTATATGTAAATATAATTATTAATCTGTATAGTGAAATCCCTTAAATATTACAACCCCATATATTATGCGGCATTTAACAAGTTATGTGAGTATCATTAACAGAATCAATTATAAGATAACCTTATCCATAGATAATCACATAGTGAAGAGACGGAGTGCCGGGTTAAACGTAAAAAGGATGTTAACACAGCCGTTCATCTCGGCATGTCGTAGGAGGCTATTAAGGGACTAGTGGTAAATTGAATTAAATGTTCCACAGGACATAAAATTTCTGTCTGCCCCGAAAGGGATTAAAGTACGAGAATTTATGAGTGTATACTTGCCTTGAGCCAGTACTTAGCCAGAACCATCCAGGCGTAAGCGCTGGGCATTCGAGAGATGAGATCAAACAACGCGATCCTGGCACTCGTCCAGTCCTTGGTCTCAATTGATAATAGGATGCTGCGAAAATAGTTTAGAATGGGGATGGTATTCAATCAACTACAATGCAACTATATACGAGTAGGTTCTATTGTACTATTATACATAAACATTCAGTTTACACAAAAAGAATTAAGAGTTTATTTTTGGTTCATAATAAAATTGATAATATACTTTTCAGTTTTTATATATCTTCCGTATTAATGCAAAAACAACATCTACATATAATTTTGTGTTACCGCGTAGTTGCAATAATTGCATAAAGTTGTATGTTTTGTTACAAAATATAACAATACCTTAATAACCTCTGTGAAATCGTCATTGATTCTATCAATATAATATTAGAACTGTGTTTGACGTAGACACATATTTTGAGGGACTCGCGAATTTTAT
The DNA here is from genome assembly GCA_030578115.1 of Leucoptera coffeella. Classification (NCBI taxonomy): domain Eukaryota; kingdom Metazoa; phylum Arthropoda; class Insecta; order Lepidoptera; family Lyonetiidae; genus Leucoptera; species Leucoptera coffeella. The sequence goes on from JAMBLF010000374.1 coordinate 240,033, forward strand.
TCATTTTACAAGAAAACGGAACTTAACTCGTTTTTTTCTCCGTTGACCCTTAACCAAGGCAATTGCAACATGACCGAAACGTCGGGTAACAAAGGTGATAAATACTTTGTTTATAACTAGTGACCCGCTCCGGTTTCGCACGGGTATAAAATATATAGCCTACTCCACTATTTGTTGGATGGATGTTATTATGCATATAAACCTTCCTCTTGAATCACTCTATCTATTAAAAAAAACCGCATCAAAATCCGTTGCGTAGTTTCAAAGATTTAAGCATACAAAGGCACATAGAGACAGAGAAAGAGACTTTGTTTTATACTATGTAGTGATAGGCGATTAGTCCCATTTTCTAGTAATATGAATAAAAATACGAGTCTCTCAAAGATATGTCTGTACACATATCTATAAGAAATTGTGGTACTCATAGTAACCTGACGGATCCTAAGCCTGGGCCAGGTTTGGTGAGTTGCTCCATGGCTTCGTCATGTTTTCCCTCTTTAAGCAGGCATTGAGCGTAGAGTGTTCTCAAATGTGAAGCCTGACAAAATATAGGAACTTATTATCCTACTTCACTGCATCAAGTACATAATCATCAATATCGTTCAAATAAAAACTTTGTATGTAGTGAATAGGTGTTTTTCTTTCTTTCTTAATTTTTTATTTCAAAATATTTAAATATAAATACTAACTAAAAATGCATACTCAAGCACGAAAGTATGTATGAATGGATCTCGACCTGACGTAAAAGTAACTTTGGCCAGTCATTTAATCAAAAGTGTTTACTTCTCGCTTCTTGTTCTATCTAACACATACAATTTTTAAGTTCTATTTTCGTTATTAATTCAGCATCACAAGGGAAAACAATAGTCATACGAATATTCTGCTACTTTTATTTATAATGTTTGCTTCTGATTTAGAACATGAAAATAATAAAATATTATATCATGTGCTAATGGTATAAACGGTTTTAACTAGTAAGTTAAATGTTACCAATAGAATACTTGTAGGCATAATAAATATCAAGCAAAATATAAGCCGACTTCTATAATAGTGTTTATCTAATGGTAAAAATACAGTAAAAAATAAGCAAGATATCAACTCACGTAGCTATATTTCTTTAATCCTTCATTCAAATGGCATATCGTCGTTTTTATATCCCCTCTCAAGAAAGAACATAGCGAGATCATGTGGTAGTAAAGGGAACTTTCACCAGACTCTGACAGAACCTTTGCTAGGGAAACCTCTGCAAGCTAAAGGTTAATTAGTTATTAATCATATGTACATTTGTTGGTTCATTCTAGCCTCTGATCACACCAAAAGGACTTATGGAAATAAAACTTTTAAACGACGTAGCGTTCAAAAATTTCGGTTAACCAGGGTCAATCGCAATGTCTCGGATTCAAACCTTAATCGAAGCATAATTAGGAACATCACTATTTTCTGCCAGATTACTCGTTTATAATGTGTGTCAAATATGCGCTGAGTAACTGTATGTACCAAGGGCCTAGTTTATTCCATGCAATAATGTCCTAAATATTGTTCTCGGTATGTCGAAGGAGGCGAGTAAGGGTATAGAGATATGTTGGATGTTGGGCTGGTAGTCTGTCCATATGGCATCACAACCCCAATATTCTTGCTATAAGGTTCGAGGTTCTGATAACCTTGAGAAAGAGATTAAAGCCGTGAATTATGTCAATTAAATTTCAAATACTTACAGGAATAGCTCGAAAACGTAGAAATATATCGGCTACGTTATAATACAGGCTATCGGATTTGTCGATGGGCGGATACTCAAACCAATCGCCTAGTTCCATATTCCATACTCTTTTGTATTGGAACGTTTCAATATTTGGATCGTTTTTAAGCCTGTTAATAATTTCAATACTAAGTATATCTATCTCTCTCTCTATCTAAATAATACTATTGATAATATATGCAAATGTATGTTACATATTTTTAAGGTTCAGATGTAACATGATAGACTTGAGAACAGAATACACGTACTATAATTTTGTGAGCGCATTCCATTCCTTTTTTTATAATGTCTAAATACGTTTTGATATAAACGCAGTATTTGAATAACGTGTCAATCGCTATGTTGTCATTTATTATACTTTGTTAGATAATATTCTGGCTATAAAGTACCTATACCCATTGTGTATATGTTACGTATACGGAATTCAACGAAAAAAAAGTGTTAGCTCTAGCTCTATTAGAAATACGAAAGTGATGTGTATGTATGTATATTCCTAACCAATGGAAATCCTTGCTACAAAAACTAATGGTATTAAATTATGATATGACGGTCAGCAGTATCTTAGAACAAACCTTTTTGCAACTTTCACTGCTTATGAAAACATTCTTAATAATAAGTTTACCCTAAGTAGGTTGACTTACATAGTAGCCATTTCCATCATAGCATCGGAGACTTGATACAGTTGTGTGTCCAAGTAAAATATGTGACCAATCATCCAACCTGTGGGCCAGTTGGGATTTGCTCGTATCACGGCGTCAAAGAACAAATCCGCATTCACTCTATCCACTTCATACACCATCGTTGCCATGGCAAGAAGGCTGAGAATACAATAATTTGTGTTATGCTAACATACATACAAATACTTTCATGTCATTTCATCTCTTTCGGAGTTCATAGATCCTGGGAGACATCTCCTTGGTGACTTTTAGCCTTCATATTGTAGTTGAGTTAGCCGTAGCATAGAAAATCGTTGACAGGTTGCTAGTGTATGACACATTATATACGTATTATAACGTTTTTTTAATATTTTTATTCTATTTTATTCAGGCCTTACATCTAAAGATTAAGTCGGCCTCATAAATTAGCACATTTAACAATTAAAGGTTTAAATCAATATCTCTTAAGTATAACGAATGACATGCATTTTTTGAATTCATCAAGTAATTCATTGCAAAGAACCAGAATTTATTGTATTAATTATTTGGTAATTCCACCACCCACAAGTCGAACATACTGTATTTTTTACGAGTTATGTCCCATATTATGATGCTTCTTATGGTTTTAAAGTAAGTGCATTAAAAACTTCACCTCAAAGGTTGTCTCGCGTCCAAGGACACGGATTCCTTGATACATTCGTAGGACCATTCCCTGTTGACATCTTGCAAACATATCGCCAGTTCTCTCCAGTAAGATGCGTTCTTTTCATGAGTGACAACCAGCTGAAATACAAAAGCTGTATTGAAGAAATGAAAATAAATGAACATATGTATATAAAAAAGATTATCACTCAAGCCTCTGACTACCCCGCCACTATAAAAAAGGAAGTGTGTATACGCAAGTCGCACGCATATGCAAGTGTATGTTATATTGTATACAAAAATGACAAAGTATCTCGGTCAGTGCAGGGTAGTCAGAGGTTCGCGTGTCCATCACTGTCATTGCGGAGTTAGTAATTGTTTGCTTCCTCAAAACCCCAAGAATACGAGGGTCAAACTGAAAGTTCTTAGAACTGGCCACTTATAAACAATATAATAAAAAAATAATTCTAAAATTTGAAAATAGAACTCTTTGCCAATATTACTGACTATATATTTCATTCATTTGTCATTTGTTTTACGATTTGGCGGCAAATAGAAAATTGACTGTGTCACGTCAACATGAATTTAACACGAGAAAATTTTCGTGCAATGATTTTTTATGACTTTCGATGTCATTTAAGTCAACAAGAAAGTTATGATACACTACGATTGGCCTTTTAAGATGAAGCCCCATCTCGTGCGACTGTTTACAACTGGTTTAATGAGTTTAAACGTGGTCGCACTAATCTCACTGATGATTTACGTGAGGGACGGCCTTCTACGGCGACAACTGAAGATAACATCTGTTTTGTGCGACGTATGATATAGACTGACAAAAGAGTGACCTATCAGCAGATTCGGACAAGCTTAGGCATCGGTATGAGTCAAATGCACAAAATCCTCCACGAACCTTTAGCGGTCAGGAAGCTTTGCGCCCGGTGGATACCTTATAAATTGACTGGGCCTTAAAAACTCCATCGTGTGGATTGTGCCGTAAAATGATTGAAAGATTTAACGGCGGTGACTCAAATGCTGTGTTCGACGTACTAACAGGTGACGAAAGCTGGATTTACTGTTATGATCCTGAAACCAAAAGACAATCTGCTCAGTTGGTGTTACCTTTCGAGGAGTTGCCAACTAAAGTGAAGAGAGATCGAAGTACGGGAAAAAAAATGGTGGCCTCGTTCTTTGGAAGGATAGGTCATTTCGCAACAATTGTGTTAGAGGATCAAAAAACAATTTCTGCAAAATGGTACACTACCAATTGTTTGCCACTTGTCTTGGAAAAAGTTCGAGAGAAACGACCTCGCAGTAGGATCCTCCTTCACCAAGACAACGCCTCGTCGCACACCGCCAAGCGAACGATCGACTATTTGGCGACGTCAAACGTTGAATTACTGCGTCACCCGCCGTATAGCCCCGACCTCGCGCCTTGTGATTTTTATTTATTTCCAAAAATTAAAGAAAAACTTAAAGGAAAGCGGTTTATGAATGCTGAAGAAGCGGTGGCTGCGTATCGCGATGTCATTGAAGAGACCCCTAAGGACGAGTGGGCAAAGTGCTTTTCCCAGTAGTTCTATCGCATGCAGCGGTGTATTGACGTGAATGGACAATATTTTGAAAAGATATAATAAAACTAATAACTGGCTAATGTAATCAGTTTTTGATTTTCTAAGAATTTTCAGTTTGACCCTCGTATGTTAAATTTTTCGAAGGCTTCGTTGAACATTTGAGTGGCATTGTGTCATTGTAAAAGAATATAATCTACTACATTTTTCTTCTTTAGAAAAATCCTTGCTAGTGTACGTTAAAAGAATTACAACCTGCCGTTCTTCCTGGCATATCGTAGGAAGCTACTACTAAACTAAGTGTCATAGGAGTCTGTCTATTGGACGATGCACTTAAGACCTTCTACCAATGATCCATATAATCATATCACATCCCCAAAATGACTAATTCAATTGACCAAGGAGATTTTATGTCTCAGTTCTGTCCACACCAAAAGAGATTGAAGGACGTGATTTCATACGAATATTACTTCAATAAGTAGTTCTGCAGCATGAGGCGAATCGTGCATCTGCCTGGCTTGCCTCGCGGCGATCAGCTGCTGGTTGTCACTAGGGTTGTGGGTGGAGCATAATAGAGAATCGCTGGTTTCCTTCATCAAGCAAGCGTGGGCTATTGTTATCATCTCCTGAAATAAACGAATACAATAACGTATTTATATTTCGTCTTTGCAGATTTTTCTTTACGAAAATGCCAGTTTAATTAGTCCGCGGTGAATTAGTCTAAAATTTTAAATATTTAATTTATGATAAAGAAAGATAAAAACGTTCCTTGTTTGACTTTCAATAAGTGATTTCAATGATTAAAAAAAACTTTAATTTCATTTCGTTCAAAACATAAAATCATCATAATACCGTCATTTACCAACCTTGTACACATGTGGATCTTCAATGTATTGCGGTAGAGTGAAGTTGTTGTTGATGTACGTAGCTGCAGCTTCCAGGAAGGTCGTGGCCACCTCCACCCTTGTTCGCGATTCGCCGAATTGTCGGTTGAAGGAACAGAAATTCATTTTACCTAGATACATATACATACATACACTCACCACAAATTCCAAGTCACTTTTAAGATTCATTATAAAGTTTTGGTGGTAATCGTATGAAACAATGGTGACGTGACGTGATGTGATGCAAGTGTCTGTCGCTTCCTACGACATTAGGTAACACGAAATTAAACTGAACAAAATAACAATTTCACTTCCTTCTTATCGAACGTCGAAACGTCGGGCAAAATAAAGGTAATCACATATCTTTATAAATTTATCGTGATTTGACCCGGTCTCACATAATTAATAAAATGAGTATAAATCGCGAGTGTTTAAAAATAACTATAACAAGTAAATTATCACCAATTAATTGTTATTTATATAATTCTATAACAGGATAAGACGAAGATACAATTTCTCCAATGCCAGTTAGACCAAAAACCCGAAGAAGGTCGCTGTTAGTCGCTAGAAAAGGACAAGTGATCGTGTTTTGTCGCGTAATTTTCGGGAGGCCTATGTCCAGCAGTGGACTGTTTTGGTTGATTGATCGAGTTTGTAAATATAGTTTTATACCATAATAAGGTACTTTTCTCAGAGTTTCTGCAGCACTAGCCGCAGTGTCACGCCAAGCCTTGTTCTGATGACCTCGCCAAGTACTAGGCCTATACATTTTTCTATGTTCCAAAGATTCCAATGCTTTAACCATGTGTATTCTGTAAAATGAATAATAATCACTTCAAGAACACGATTACATCAGATGAAATAAACCTTAGAGGAGTTCAAGTTAAGAATCAAGGTATAATTATAAAATATATATAAGCTACAAAGCAGCATCTTTTATCCTGCCTCTTTTGGGAACTAAACCCGTATACTCACGATTACATTTTAGTTAAATGAAGCGAATGAAGTCAATTTCGTAACAAATAAAACTAAGTGATCACCGGTGAAACGGTGAGGTGTGTGTAATGGAGGTGATGTGTTTAGGCTAGTAAAGTACATACTGTGGTATATGTTTTGGAATGTCCATTTCTATAAGGGGCTTGCTCAGTTGTATTTCTAGAAGGGCGAAAGGAATGCCTTCTTCTCCAGTCTCTAGTAGGGTGTTCGACGTCGTATAAGTATACGTTTGTGTAGTCCGACCAGTTCTGTAAAGAAACATAATTATTAAAAGCCATAAAGAAATCACTTCACGTTCATAACCCCTGCGGGGTAGAAGTTCGAGTTTTTGTCTCCGCAATTGTGGAGGTAGTAATTCTAAGTAGGCTTCGATGTAACGTGTCCACCCAATTAATACTCAATGTGACAAGTGGTAATAAGTGTTGCCATTTACATGCACTGACTATTAAATTAGAATTAAATCACAGTGTTCGTTCTGGGTTCCAGTGCTAAAATGATATCTGTACACCCACGTTTCGTAATCTCTTTCAGGGTGGCCGAAACCACAGAAAAGTATTATCGCCTCTGTTTATTTGATAAAAAACTATCGAGGTTAAGATGACATTTTTATAGAATATTGGTGACAGATTGGCAGCCTGTCACTTTATAGATAATTAGTCTATTATGACATGCTGGGATCCTTTCTATACTCTTACTCTCATTTAAACATTAAGTAAAAATATCGCCTTGTTATCATCGACGCGTCACCGCTTAATTCGGTAGTAATCATAAGTAGGCACTGCCTAATCATGTAAACAAATAATTACTTGGTAGACTTTGTAGATGCGCTTTGCTTCACCGAGCCAGGAAATTCACAGAACATCCCACATCTGTCTTTCATCATGGCTGAGTTCATCTGCATCAGAGGAGCAGCTATGCGTACACATGACTCTGTTAAAAATAATGAATGTATACATACCGTTGTTTGAGTATTCAATCACTGATTATATCAACGCAAAATAAAGTGTAAAAAGTATATCCATTATTATTTCGATGGCGTCTAATTCACGAGTCAATTTTCCAATAAAAAATATTTTTTCATATTTAAATATATTCCCTATTAATAATGCATTTACATAAGCCTAAATTAGAGATAGAGTAAAAAGCGATAGTCATTACCTCCAGGATATAACAGTGGGAAAAAGTCAATAAAAGACATCAGGTTTATCTTGCCATTCGTTCCTGTTACCTGAAAACAATATTCATGTCTTTATACAATGCCTATGTACTGTACTGTAGTATTATATTATCTGTGACTATATAATGAAGCACACACTTACACGTGAACAGAGAACAGAGAATTTTAATGTTTCCTCGTCCAGCTTTTATCAATATTTGCGGATAGAAGACATTGATATGTTGGGAAGAAAAGTGGCTTGTCATAATTTTATTTACGTCTCAGACTCGAACGTGATTTGGTATGATTAGTTTTGAAATAGTTTTAGAATACAAGACTTATTTGTTACCTGGAGCTCAAATGGCCATTTGAATTTCAAAATGTGTTGATTAAACCAACGTTGGACTTCTTCAGTCATGAAAATGCGATGAAAACTACCCCATACTGTAATTGAATGAAAAGGTTAAACCCAAAATGAGTTTATCGAAATTTTTAATTTATTGATAATACATATACAAAAGAACTGATTAATACAGAATAAAGTTATTTAGGTACTATTTAGTTTTGGGTACTTATATAGGATTTGAAAAACATTTTTCTTTTCAATTCAGATTCTGGCCCTCAAAGATACTCGGTGGTTAATGATACTACTAATGTAAACCTTTTAAGAATGTTTTTTAATGAGTCTTTTTAGTATTGATTGAATACACCTAGTAATTAATTTGAATACTAAAATAAAAGAATCAATGTGCTTTTTCATTTTAATCTTTAGATTTTAACTTACCAAGCGCAGGTTTATCCAAATTGTTTTCTAGATTAATACTGTCGTCTTGTATCAACACATCCTCTTGTTTACATTCAAACTTCTCAGTTGACAGCGATGCAGATTCATTTTCCAACTTGATCACTTCCCACCGATTGAAGAAACTCAAACTGTTGAATCTCTCCGGTTTTTTTGATTCGGTGAAAAAAATACTTATACAATTCTGAAAATAATTTGGAAATAAGTCATTGTTTACTCTTACTGTGTAGAACCTTTACTATATACGAATAAAGGTGCAACCTCAGTATCCACTGCAGTTAAGTAAAAGTAAAAGTATATCATCGCATAGTGGATAAATGGAACTAAAATAGTCTCATATTGATAGAAAAGGTTTCCTATAAAAATAAGTTAAAGTCGCACTAATTCCGTAAATTAAGTTCTCATTACGTTTTAAGGAACCAAAATCTAAATTGTGACTTACTTCAGCATTAGATATTGGGCTTTTAGACGCCGCATAGAACGTATAGTCATCATCTGGCGAATACACAGGTAGAGGCAAATTATACACCCCAATAAGCGTCATTTTAAAGTAATTGACTTTCGCCCACATTTCGTCATGCTGGTAATTCTCAGTGGCTCTCTCTATCCATATTTCCATGGTCACAATTGGGAGGTTATTCCAACTCTTTTGCTGTAATACTGGTACTGGTGGGAAGTGTTGTAAGCGCTGTCTTACGAACAGACGGTCTTCTCCTGTGGATTCAAATATTTAGATCAATATAATAGTCCCGCGCCCTGCGACTTAAAAAGCTAAGTAGCTTCTAGTCTTCCCATCATGTCGTACGATGCGATGCTAGGGATGAGATGATAACCCAAATATTTATGCTAATAAGAGACCTAGGAGAAATTATCGTGTCTCCGAGTTTCTGTCTCCCCCGAAAGGGCAAGAATGTATGATCCCGTGATACTTAAAATAGTTATCCCTCTTTATAATTGAGGTAATATGCGTCACGATTTGTAAGTTTTCTCTAGTTATACAATAAAAGACATTTAAGATTATTGCTCATTATCCTATGGTAACCTGTATAAAGTTGCCTTTTTACGACATTTACAAACAAAGATTACATTAACATAATATACCTGTAAAGAGCGGCATTATATCCACATTGGTAAAGTAAGAATCTTCAAGCTTCAGTGTAGGTTTCCTTTTGTCCTCTTTAGATATATTGTCATCTTCGGCAAACATGCGGACTGGTAAAAAAGACAATATTTTTTCCCTCTAAATTATGTTATTATTATTATATGTAATCCAATTTATATTGTTTTAAATACAAGATTGATAGTTATTTCAAAAGCTGGGTATAATAAATTATTGTAAATTTGCCGGATATCGAGAACATAAAACACATTTAATATCCGCAATAATCTAAATATTACCTTGTTGGAGATACTATATTAAAATATTACCCACTTGGCCACAGCCGCTTGTACCTCAAACTTTTTATTAGAGATTCTAAGTTCGAATCCCGGCTCTGTCTGTACCAATTATTGAGATATAATTTCTTTTTCGTACATAATTTACAGTCGCTACGAAAACATCGTGGGAAAACCTGCTTATCCCTTGAGATAGGCAATAGACAGTGCCTGTATACGGCGATACTGTTCACTACCTATCACGTTAGGCGTTGTATATTTAGAAACGCGGGTTTCGATTGGTCCATACGTAGCATGCCTTCGAAATTTCGGATTTGGGGACTCCAGCTTTTGACTGTCCCGCCACATTAAAAAAGGGAGTGTGTTCATCGTGAAGCTTAATAAATATGTATAATTTAATTTTATTGTTAATAAAATATGAGAAACATATACCAGTGAATGGATTATTAGCGAAGTGGCACACTTTCTCATAATCCGATGGGTCATATTGAAACTTCCCCGCAGCAAGTTCAGAACCTTCTGAAAATGGATCTTTCAAATGGTTCGCAGCTATCGAAGCTTTCAAAATCATGTGATTAAAAAATATAACGGTCAGCGAATAATTCGGGTTATTATATTCAGAGACACGTAATCCGGTTACTTTCACATGAAGAGTATTATGCTTAGTTTCGGGAAGTTCGGATGCCTTGCTTTTTGTAGATTTGTTACTGGTTTTTGCTTGTAATGCAGAATCAGTCTGAAAATAATCATCGCCAGTGTTCACACAGATATCCCATGCTAGCTGGGAGTGTAAGTAATGCTAACTATCTACTATTCTTCCCAGTATATCGTAAGAGGTGACTAAGGCACAAGGTGTAAAATGAATCTATTAAGCGACGTGCTTGAAGTCATGTCATCACCCTTGTAATTTTAATGACTTTTGATCGTTATACATATACATACATGCATTGCCTATAATCCCTTTCGGAGCCAACAGAATCTCAGAGACACGATAACATTATCTCTTTAGGTCACTATTTAGCATTAGTATTAGATTTTTATGTCATATTGAACATTAGTGACCGGATTGTTAGCCCATCGGCCAATGAATACAATTTACTCCCATTATCTTACTACTATATACTACTATATCCCGTATACTACTACAAGCCGGGCGATAAGAACGACGCCTAGTTAGTATTCTTTTTACCTAGCACGTAAATTTTTTTCCGTAAATTACATATACCTATGCATAACAAACGCCTCACGACTTGTGTACACACTCCTTTTTTATTGTGGCGGGATAGTCAGAGGCTTAAGTGGATATCTCCGAAATTTCGAAGGCATGTTAGGCATAATACACTCAAAGCCGATTCGATAAATACACAAAAGCCCTCGTTTCACTAGATATACAGCACCCAACGTCATAAATAGGGTACCGTATCGCCGCAGATAGGCACTGGCTATTACCTATCCCAACGAATAACTAGGTTTGCTCACGATATATTCCCTCACAGTTTGTTAGTAGATTAATCAGAACGAATAAGAATTTCATTAGTACCGTTTTATCATCTTTTTTTGATTTTCCTTTCTTAACCTTTTTTTCAATCTCTTCTTCAATGTCCGAAGTTTCACTTTGAGTTCCCTTTTTTTTGTCACCCTTAGCTCCTTTATTCTTTTTCTTACCATCTTCTTCATCAGCTTTGCCAGAACCAGTAGCCTTGTCCTTCTTTTTACCTTTATCTTCCTTAGATTTGGCCATTTTTTTTGGGTCAGGTCTTATAATGCTTGTGTTCTTTATAACAAAAACTAGGACGATTTCTTCAATATTTTTATGTCTTTAGATGATTTACTAATGATATAAAACGACTCTCAGATAAACATGTAAAGTACGGGTTGTGTTTATGCAAGGTCAATTATTTTTAATTACAAGACTAGAGATCCCGCCACATAAGGTGGCAGTAGCCAAACTTGGAACTAAATTTGACGTTACCGCCATTGCGTGTTATTTTGTATGAAAGGTAAATTTAGTATTACCAGCGTTGTGTTTTTTGCCCACTCTTTGTAATTTTTATGTTTGTTAAGGGTGATTATAATAAATTGATTTCCGGAGTTTCTTGTTAGTTCTTCTCCAAGCTAGGGTCTCCGCTGATCTAACCTCGGTAAAAAATATGTAAAGACAATGCTCAGTGCCATGTTTGAAATAATAGTTTTAAGAGATTCGCGATTTATACTCATGATATAAGATATAAGGGTGTGTATAAGATTGATTGCAGCTGTGGGAAATCCTACGTCGAACACACTAAACGGTCTATTGCGGACAGAGTGAAGGAACACATAATATATGTAATATATAATAAGAAGGATAAGTCCCGTTAATTATTAATCATGTTTGAAATAGTTTAATAAACATATTTTGACTTTGATATATTAATTTGTTTCATTTGAGTTTATAGCTCTGCAACCAAAGACCGTTACAAATGAAACCTTTAATGTATCGAGCCGTATGGCACAGTGAGTGCTAGTTTTGGCGTGTTTACTGGTAACACTGAATTACGCGACTGTGGCGACGCCTCCAACTGCCAATTTATGTGGCGCGATCTCTACCAGATAAACGAGATAGAGATCCCGCCACATAAGCTGGCAGTAGCCAAACTTGGAACTAAATTTGACGTTTCCGCAATTGCGTGTTATTTTGTATGAAAGGTAAATTTAGTATTACCAGCGTTGTGTTTTTTGCCCACTCTTTGTAATTTTTATGTTTGTTAAGGGTGATTATAATAAATTGATTTCCGGAGTTTCTTGTTAGTTCTTCTCCAAGCTAGGGTCTCCGCTGATCTAACCTCGGTAAAAAATATGTAAAGACAATGCTCAGTGCCATGTTAGAAATAGTTTTTTTAATTTATACTTAGATCATAAGATAACTTTCAAAGAGAGCTTGTGATATTTATAATTTTGAATATATTATGGCAGATGGAGGCGTCGCCGCAGTTGCATAATTCACTGTTGCCAGTAAACACGCCAAAACTAGCAATCACTGTGCCATACGGCTCGATACATTATAGGTTTCATTGTAACGGTCTTTGGTTGCAGAGCTATAAACTCAAATAAAACAAATTAATATATCAAAGTCAAAAGTCAAAATATTTTTAGACCGTTACAAATGAAACCTATAATGTATCGAGCCGTATGGCACAGTGAGTGCTAGTTTTGGCGTGTTTACTGGTAACACTGGATTACGCGACTGTGGCGACGCCTCCAACTGCCACCGTATGTGGCGGGTACTCTAAACACAGATATAGAGATCCCGTCACATAAGCTGGCAGTAGCCAAACTTGGAACTAAATTTGACGTTTCCGCCATTGCGTGTTATTTTGTATGAAAGGTAAATTTAGTATTACCAGCGTTGTGTTTTTTGCCCACTCTTTGTAATTTTTATGTTTGTTAAGGGTGATTATAATAAATTGATTTCCGGAGTTTCTTGTTAGTTCTTCTCCAAGCTAGGGTTTCCACTGATCTAACCTCGGTAAAAAATATGTAAAGACAATGCTCAGTGCCATGTTTGAAATAGTTTTTTTAATTTATACTTAGATCATAAGATAACTTTCAAAGAGAGCTTGTGATATTTATAATTTTGAATATATTATGGCAGATGGAGGCGTCGCCGCAGTTGCATAATTCACTGTTGCCAGTAAACACGCCAAAACTAGCAATCACTGTGCCATACGGCTCGATACATTATAGGTTTCATTGTAACGGTCTTTGGTTGCAGAGCTATAAACTCAAATAAAACAAATTAATATATCAAAGTCAAAAGTCAAAATATTTTTAGACCGTTACAAATGAAACCTATAATGTATCGAGCCGTATGGCACAGTGAGTGCTATTTTTGGCGTGTTTACTGGCAACACTGAATTACGCGACTGTGGCGACGCCTCCAACTGCCACCGTATGTGGCGCGTACTCTATATTTTTTTCTTCGTCGTATCTGTAAAGAGGGACATTTGACTATAATAATCATAATTAACTTTATTCATACACACATATCGTTTGAAAATACGCATTAAATTATAATAAACTGACTACTCTTTTTCATTATATTTCTTTTATGTTTAATAATAGTGATCCTTTTTAAATTGAATTGTCAAAATAATTTTCATTACGACTTCTTTTTCGACGTGCTATTCTTATCTCTACTTATAAAACTATTATAGTCTGTCTAACGAAAGTAGATACTGGATAATTTTGCAAACTTTTTATATGACAACACTAAAGTGTTCCTACCATCGGATATTTACCCTACAATGTAGGGTATTTTAAGTAGAAAGTACTTAGGAACTATTAATTCCAAAAAGGCATCTTTAAAACAAACTCATTTTGAACATTTTATAAAATCAGATTTAAAAATTCGTACGTCTGCTAAAATTGTGTTAATCGAAAATACGTTTCGTATATACGTGTTGGATCATTTCAAGAGCTACAGTAAGCCTTACATTGGTCTAATAAATAGCTTAAGTAATTAGGTACACTATATCTTAACTAATTAGGTAGAGAAAAACTTGGCAATTTTATTTTAAAGAAAATTAATTTGTATCTGTTTTCCGAAAAATTTGGTAAAATCAGAATTAGTGTATGGTATCCTATTTCTGACACCGAAGTTGGCGTATTGTTGATGTTTCTTTATGGTTGACTTGTGTATAGTTAGGTTAGGTTAGTACGGTCAAAATGTCTTGATATTTTTTAATTTTAATTAAGTAAGTTCATATTCGTTTAAGTTATTTTTTGTTTGTTCTTTTTGTTCCTTTAATACGCTACAATGGAGTGACGTATCCGTGTGATGTTTGGTATGGAGTTAATAAAGAGATAACAAATTATATAAGCTACTTTTAATCACGTCATAACGCGGACAAAATTGGAAGCATCCACTAGTAAAATAAAAATAAATGTCAAAGTATCGAAGTGAGTTGTTCCGCCTTTCCTTTTTATTTTAGGGTTGCAATGCTAATATAATTTAAATTTGCCGCGCTTTTTCAGTATCTACTTTCGTTAGCCAGACTATAGGTATTATTATTATGCAATTACTAGTTTTTACAAAATTTTAAATATGGTGTCATGTATTGCGCACAACTATATTTAGATATATTATAGGCAATTCAAATATTTGTATAAATATTTAGCGCCTGCCATTGCACACTGAGCAAACGTCTCTATTTCAAGACTGTAGTTGCCTTCTAGTACAAGGTTAAACACGTAATTAAAAACCATATATAACCGGCACGTCTTCCTTTAGAAAATAGGTAACCTTATCGTGATTAACACTGACATCTATGCAACTTCATATTGATATACAGTAGTCATAGACTCCTAATGATATCTATGTATGTAGATGTCAATTTGTTCGTTCATGAATTATATGAATTAAAAAATTTATGAATTGAGGAGCATATAATTGAAGGGAGACAGGAATTTTTATATTCTTACTTTTAAGAAATCTGTATTGACACTCTATTATATTGAGTGCCGATAGATTTAACTAACGTAGTTGTTAGTGTTTTGCAGTGCTAATGTAAAGTTTAGGTTCTCAATAAGACAACAACAATCGTAATATAATTTATCAACAACACCATATTTATTTAAATATGTATAAGAATTTTTTTATTTCACAACTGTTCGTTGTTTATACATTATAAAATAGTTATTTTTGAAGGTGTAATCCTAACTTAAGGAAAATACCTTAATAATAAAAAATATCCATATACTTAATCTACATCCAAAAATATTAGTCTCTCTGTGACTATAAAAGCTCATACCTATTAACTTAAATAATAAATATAATTATGTACATTATCCTTACCTTTCATTAACAAGTAACTAATATAGAAATTTAAAAACTCACGGTGGGTTGTATGTTGCATGCATTTACAATTTTATATGCTGAATAAATAGTCAAAATAGTATAAAATCTTGTACATTATGTCATTGCTAAATATGTAGTTCTAAAGGTAGTATCTAAAAGTCATAAAAATGCATATAAAACCCGCTTTTTTGGACACTAGAATAATTGACATGTTACTCAGCGGCCATATATATGCTCATACTCAATACCTCACATTATTTGAGCATTATTATAAAAATTTGTTAAATTTAGGCTCCAGTACTTGATTAAGCTACACTAATAAATTTCATGAAAGTAACTTTTTCTTTCATTTTTAATATAAGTACTAACAAATAAAATTAAAGCTAGTACAGGATGATACTTATATTAACCCTGTAAACTTTGACTAAACCTTCAAAATATTGGGCAAAATTATGAATAAGCATCTTCAAGTTTCAAGAAAATATTAAAATGCTGACTTTTCACATAAAATATTATTAAGTAGCACCATATGTTTATCGTCTAAAATTCTATTATTATGATTAATTTATTATCGGTACTTATGCTAAATCTTATAAAGTTTTCGTGGCATAAACTACTAATAAAACATAATTAGATTTGATTTGTAATTCGTCTTCTGTATTGTTGTTAGCCTTATCCATCAGCTGCAAGTCACTCAGAACCTCTACGTAATCGTCTATAAATTCTGATTGAAGTTCTTTCGGTATTTGAAAAGGATTCACTGCCATCACTGATCCTGCAAAAAACATGGAAATTATAAAAACTACTAGAATAATACTTGGAATTGTGTGAAAATTTATATTATACGAAACACTTAAATATGTGCTACTTTAACACGATTTTCCCCATATTTTGTTTTTCTAATTATCTACGAGTATATTTCTTTCATATATTTAACCTTTTGAAATGCTCTTGCCCACCAATATTTAGGCTATTTTTATATATATATTCCATTCCGCTACTTACTCTTAAAGACTTCTATCTTGTCGAAGACAACGGTGAGTTGTTTCGCTTCCACTTCCACATTGCGAAATCCAACATCTTCCATTAGACGCTTCACTTCTTTTTCAGGGTCCTGTTAATAAAATTGGAAAATCATTAGTTTTCTATTAGCGGGTTATCAACTGAGTTCTCTTTTTAAATATTATTTTGTCGGTTTTTATGAATTTTAAAACGATTTTTATGTTTTTATGAAAAAAATGCTTCGGCTTTTATGAATAAACAAAAGAAAATCCTTGTATTTCTTTTTGGATACCACATTATGATTGGTGGCATAAAGTTAAGAAAACAACCGAAAGAGTCCTTCAATAAGATCATGCCTTGTATTTATAAAGGTCTAATTACATTTCCAATAAATTTCAAATTCGACTTGTTTTGCAAAATTACCTGTGAGTCATGATATGGTGAAATGTAATTTTCCACGTTTTTCATGCACTTGTTCCATTTTGAACTCTGGGCCATTATCCTGTAGATGTCGAATATCGGCATGTGCCCCAAGAAAATGAGGAGGCAGTCTCCACCGTCATCCAACATCTCGTATATATTTGTGAAGGCTTTTCTGAAATTGTTAACAATGTATTATTATTGCTGTCATTGTATGTCGAAGGATTACTATTAATAAGCTATATAATATTTATAGAGAGTGACATATTATAAAAGTTCAAGAGAGCTATTAAAATTGTTGAATGGTATCTAAAAAAATTTACAATCCTTTACACATACTTCCTTTATACTAACTTTACATCTAAATGTCACTAAGAAAACATCATTATAGGTCATGGTTCTGCTCTACCGTTTGTTGAAACAATTAGTTCTTCAATATTTCTTTCTCATTCGTATACAGCCAGGTAACGATACATGAAACATGAGTTGTAGACACAGCTCCAATATCAACAAAGTTCTTATTTTATAAATTGATACTAAGGTTTGGATACCATTTATTGTTAGATATATTGAAGAGAAATGAATGTTGTAGATGTTTAATGTGTCAATAAGGAAAAGTGAAACTTTCCCAGTAAGGTGCTATTATCGGTGTTATTAAATTTACTCTTATACTACTTATGCAGTGTGCTGTTTATTTGGTGAAAAGTGAATGTAGTCTCTAAAGGTATATAGTTACATTTCTTAATTCTCTAAGTTCTCTGAAATGTTTTGAATACGTTATAATTTATTTGCTTTATTATCAAACTATAACTACAAATTATATTTGTTACTTATATCAAAGCATTGTATGTAATCGAACATTACTTTCATTCAATATGTAGGTACTATGCACATATGAGTTATAAAAGAACGAGGTAAGTAAATAAGAATAAAATTTTTATTCTTCAATATTTTATGTAACGTTCACAATTTATGAAAGCGTGATAATATCTTAGTGATTTTATCAAAAAAAATAAAAAAATCGGGCATATAGAGTTAACAAGCGTAAAGGCAGATATTACATTTTTAATCCATTTACGTTTACTTCTACATATAGTTAGTTAGCAGACTAGTTCAGTACACTGTTCATACTTTTTAGCTACTTTGCTTAAGAGCACGTGTTGTTTAGTTGCTCGATATCGCCGGGTTAATGTACGTATGGGAATTATGACTGATATTGCATTTTGGCAGACTTTTCTAACTTGCATCATATTCTTAGAATGCTTATGCAGGCAAATTAGCGGACTCGAAGACAAGTTGCGTTACGTATTCATAAACTGTTTTGTTGTATATATTGGTGCATAAATTTATGTTAATGGTTTTGATTTATTGTTCTAATAAACTAACAATATTTTATTGTAAATACAGATAATATAATTAAAGGTTATATTTACGATTACAGTAAAAATAGAAGTAAAAAGTATTTGAATTTATACTGATTATGTTGCACAAATAAACAGCATATTACACTTTTTTTATTTATTGTAAGGGTCGGATAGATTTAATACAATACAGTGTGGGTCTCAAGCATTCAAGTCTAATTTTTAAAACTTAAGAACCTTTCTTGTATTATATCTATTATAATGATGGAATGGAAAACAATAAACACTCACCTCTGTTGTCGAATCCAGTGTAGCGTGTAAAAAGAAAACACATGATCGAAGTTGTGCACCAAATCCTTGGGAAGATCCGACTCTATATCAAACACTATGAACTTTGTTTTATCATCTGCGTAGTGCTCATTCGCGAACTTGATCATACTCTCGCTTATATCGCAGCCTGTGACACTCTCGAAATTGTTCGGCAAAAAGGCTTTCAGTACATCTGTAGTGACACTCCCATCCCCACATCCAAGGTCTATGCTTCTATCCCCGTGGTGTTTCCATTTGATCCTTTTACCCTTTTCTTTGAGGCAATCTAAGGCATCTCTTTTCTGAAGGCTGTTACTCTTCTGGTACAGCTCTGCCTCGTTCATGACAGACTTCATCACTGAAAGTTTAAGACTGGCTGTTACCAAAATCCGTGTTTGGAATGTTAGGAAAAGTTTCGTGTATCGGTGGATGCGTCCGTTTACTTGCGGTTCTGGACCAAAAGTACCGGGAGCGACCGTGTACGTATGTATTTATATGTACGTACAGCGCACGATTTTTAAGCGCCATACTAAGTTCGGGTTAACGGAATGTTCCTATTTTATTGAAGTTTAAGAGCTCAAACGAGGAAAGTACTGCTCGGCGTAGATGCCTAGATGCGATTACATTTATCCGATGAGGCTCGCTTTAATCGATGTTATTGACAATGTTATGTACTTGCGTTGTAAGAGGACAAGTTTTCATTTAATTATAGCCGTTTTTCTGCGTTACAATGGGTCATTCTACCGTGACTTAGATATCTATCTATAATAGACGCGTTGAAAACGTTCCTCTTATTATAACAATAGTTTTAGAAGGCAATTATATGAAATCGCAATTTTATCAAACTTAATTTACTAGATAAAATTAAACTACCAGGTATCCGTGGCTATTAAATTCACTTAGTTATTTCTAGCGTCCGTCAAAATGCGTCGCTTTTTAGTCATCTGTTGCTTTTCCTTAGCCATTGGGGTATATAGTTTAAATTTCGATTTGCCCATAAGCAGTGACACATTTGTAAGTGGTTTTCCATATTAACAATTAATATAATTTATATCTTTATTAAATTATATATCGTGCTATTAAACTATCGTATATATTATACGGAAAAATGAACCTCAATTGTACATCTTCCAAAATGTCGGTGAACGTTAGGTAGTTTCATTGTACTACAATAAAACGATTTGTTTTCTATTTGGAACTGAAATGTTTTCAAACATCGGCACTTTTAATGTTTATGTAAACTACTTTTCTGTACATTGACTTTGATCTCAATTAATATTGCATTAGTTACAGGTATTCTTCTAGGATATTGTTGACTAAACTGTTACAAATTACAACCATGTACTATTTAGCTCGCAGATATAATATCTCCTCTGTAACAAATACCTATTATGTATTCTTTGAAATTTAATCAGCGTCTATCACGTAGACACACTACTCGGCTATCTCGACAAACATTTTGGATTTGAGTGGGCTTTGAACGGTCAGACATTCATACTCGAAAATATGTAAATAATGACCACTAAAGCCTCAGACTATACCGAACAGGTTCAAGCGTATTTTATGAACACAGTTTTTTTTTATTAAAAAAAATTTACTTGAAAATAACTTCTAGGTACATTCTATTCAAATATCTAACACAGGGGACAAATTACATTACATACTCGTAGTTTTCCTCGCAATATACTACAACACAAATATATTGAATTTGGGATTATTAATTTATTCATAAATTAATATTATGGATATATTATAATATAGTGGCTACATTTTCTGGTCTTTACTGGGTTCGATTCCCGGCTACATCATCTCTGCCGACTTGGAGCGTTACTGGTATCTATTTTTTGATATTATGATTTTTTCTATCTCATCGATTGTAGTTGTAACGTCTAATTTAGGATATGATTTAATATTGTCTTTATTTTCCTTCTTTATAATTTTATTGAGAAGGTTAATTGGTCTGACATTTGGGAGAGATTTGACTAGATATTATTGACTATATATTACTATATTCTCTACTACCAGTTGAGAAGTAACTTAATATTAAAATATATGAAAATATAATTTATTTTAGGGCCCCTTCGTCCTAGAAAATGTGTCAATGAAGCTCTGCAACACCAACATAGCAAGCAAAGGACCTTCTTTGGCGAGCTTCACAAAAGTCATGATCAAGAATGACAATTTCCTCAACGTCACCGTCCACAGTCCTTGCAGTATGGCTAGAGTAAGGCTTCATTATTTATATGGGGAAAAAGTACCTAATTTTATTATAACCATTCAAGCTACAGTCCACAGATACTCTGTTTTGAAAGACGAATAACCAAGATTGATACGTTTGTAGTCAGGAAGCCTTTGATTTGATTTCCCGAAACGCAATACAGTTGTGAAGCATATGTGTTATTGAAACTTTGAAATTATTGTTAATGTATTGAATCCAGGTCTAAGTAATATCTCTCAAGCTTAAGTTATGCTTAATGTATTATTATAAATTATTAAGGTGATAGGGGTGTATTGAATCTCATCACAAATCTTAAAAAAATACTTAAGGAGTGGTGTTATAATATCTCCAAAGGAGTTAAATTATCTAATGTAGCTAATAATATCTACTAACAGTTCAATGTGTAGATTACGTAAAGTGAAGGAACTGTAATGAATTGTGTCATACATATAATTAGTAAGAAAGAATCACATATATACATACATATATAAATAATTATTGCAGGTACCAACTTCCATTTACGTGTACTCAATTAAGAATGGTATGAAAAAGTCGGTTTTAAAATACAAACTCAATAATCCCTGCCAGCATTACGCGCTCGGTTCAGTTTTGAAGAAGATATTTAAATTTACAAAAGGCTGCGTCGTTAATAAGGTACGTACGGTACGAGGTTTTATATCATAGACAAGTATAAAATCACTGAAACATTTGACTACACTATAAGGGATAATTAATGTGAAGTGTATGTTATGTTTTGTTATAAATTAAGAGGTGAGAAATTTTAGCTTAGATAATATCAAATTTGTTGTGTAAAGTTATATAATTATCAAAGTTTAAAAGAATTATCTGAAGAGCCTTTTATTCTACATATTACAATATGATTATTATTAATATACACGTTAAAAAATATGACTTCCTTGGTTCTTCCTATATCGCTCAGAAAAAAGGAGAATATAAGGTGTACATATAACCACTACCTTCGCAATTACGGAGATGCAAACCTGAATCTCCGACTACCCCACAAGGGTTAATGGTCGTGGACGTGTTCGTCTTTTGGAAATGTACAGACTTTAAATATTCGTGTACAAAATAGCATAGAAATATTTTGTAACTAAAAATATGTTTTTTTTCCTATATGACGTATATATATGGCAGAAAAAAATGATGAAATTAGTTTTTTTTAATTTTTTGCAGGGAAATTACTTCTTTTCAACCAATGTAGACGAAATAGCGGCTACATACACCAACAACCGATTCTTCTACGGGCAGTTCGAATGCAAAGCATTGGTTCATTGCAACACGGGAACTCTATTCTGCGTCATAGTGAAAATTAAAATAGAGAAGAAATGAAACCTCATTGAATAATGTTTTGAATAAAATGTTATTTTATGACGGATTTTGTTTTATTGCTTTATGATATGCTAAATTTAAGTAGTAGCAACGTGTGTAGAGTACCCGCCACATAGGGTGGCAGTTGGAGGCGTCGCCACAGTCGCGTAATCCAGTGTTGCCAGTAAACACGCCAAAACTAGCACTCACTGTGCCATACGGCTCGATACATTATATTGAGGTTTCATTTGTAACGATCTTTGGTTGCAGAGCTATAAACTCAAATAAAACAAATTAATATACCAAAGTCAAAAGTCAAAATATTTTTATTCAAAATAGGCCCTATCATAAGCTCTCTTTGAAAGTTATTTTATGATCTAAGTACAAATTAAAAAAACTATATATTGACAAAAGGAATATATATGAGTGAAGTGGAAGGGCGGTTACGTAGGGGCCGGCCTAATAAGACATATATGTAACAGTCAGATAGACGCTATATTGAAAAAAGGTGACGTTAGGAGTACCTATAACCACCGAGAGTGTATTAGAGAATGTATGAATGTCAATGAAGCGAAAGTGGTCTGTCAGGATCGGGACAAATGGGGATCCGTGATCTCTGCCTACCCCTCTACAGGGAATCAGGCGTGATGTGTATGTATGTATGTAAAAAAACTATTTCAAACATGGCACTGAGCATTGTCTTTACATATTTTTTACCGAGGTTAGATCAGCGGAGACCCTAGCTTGGAGAAGAACTAACAAGAAACTCCGGAAATCAATTTATTATAATCACCCTCAACAAACATAAAAATTACAAAGAGTGGGCAAAAAACACAACGCTGGTAATACTAAATTTACCTTTCATACAAAATAACACGCAATGGCGAAAACGTCAAATTTAGTTCCAAGTTTGGCTACTGCCACCTTATGTGGCGGGTACTCTAGTAACTATTCAAAACAAAAATTTTTATATTCGTAGATTAAATAAAAAAAAAAAAATGCATTATTCATGGTATGTCAAAACATATCTTATTCGAAAAACTAAATCTAATTGATTTTTATATAATTATTAATTTCAAGTATTATTGCTAGTACTATGTGTAAAGAAAAGTACAAATTAAACTTTATCTCGTAACATCCTATTTTACGAAATGACAATGACAGTCATTATTTTATTGTGCGTATGCATTATGTAATGGTGCTAGTATGAAATTTTAAGTATGATCTATTTTCTTACACGTGCCATAAGTTTAAAAAAAGACATCGTGTCGCAACTAAGAAGTCAATGAAATTGCCAAAACAAACTAACTTACGATAGTTTAGACATTGCGTAAATGTGGCTTAGGATAATGTATACGGAGATAAGTATCATCTTTTTACAATGTCTTTTATATATTTAGAAGCAAATGAGGTAGAAAATTCGTACTTGTCAATGTAGGTGTAATAGACATCTTATTACTTACAATGTTTTCAAGACATGTGTGTAAGATATATACCCGATAACCGTAGAGAAGTTGATACAGATCTATGATCCCAAAATAGGATGAGTACAAAATAGTTTATTGCAAAACAACAATAGGTGACGCTACTGATAAGAATTTTTGCCGACAGCTTAGAATGTAGCTGTATGGAAATCCCGGAAGTTTAACCGTATTGATTTCGTTCAGTATTATTCAAATTAGTTTGTCTATTGTCTGGCCTAGGTTCTGTCAAATACTTCTGTCCATTAATAACTATCTAAGTAAAGATTAGTTTCACAACTATCAACACGAAGTATAAAGTATAAGTAAATAATTAATAAGTAGTAGGAATTACAAGACAGCATTCTCAACCCATTGGACCCAAACTGCGTCGTTTGGTTATATGGCTACCTCGAACCCATATGTTACCTGAGAGTCTGCGCTTAATGTTATAGGTAGTGAACCGTGTACGCAACTAATCAATAATATTACTTAACCGTTATTTCATTATACTCGTAGCACGGTAAATAAGTTTACCTATTGATTAAGAATCTTATCCAATATTTTAAATTAACGTCAATCTTCAGTAAAATATAATTTGGGTAAAAAGTAATTAAAAACTGAAATATAGAGTTATATTAAGATTTTGAAGAACATACACTCGATAATTTAAGAATTTGTATATCTAATGAAAACGATCCATCAAAGCATTCTACAAATTTGAAGTAAGAATGATATAGTATTACGTCTCGTAAACTTCTATAGATAGACCGTAAACGAGACAATTTCATGTATGTCTTAAAGTTTGGTACTGACTGAAAACATTAGGAAAAAGATATATGTTAACCAGCCTAAGGTAAGGTAGCACCTAACAACCTCAAATCATCACATACATGTTGAACTAATCGACTAATTGCGAACATACACGGAACATTTAACCTGGACAAGACTAAGGATAATTAATTATGCAACGTTAATGAAATAAGACAGTACACATGCCATTATTACATACACACAACCATTAACCCTTGCGGGGAGGTTCAGGTGTCCATCTCCGCAATTGCGAGGGTAGTAATTCTATAGTCACCTCGAACCCGCATGTACTAGATAGTCAGTACTCAATGTGACAGTTGGTAAGCCATGTCGCTATTTACAAGTACTGACTGAGTGTGATGTATGTGTGCTTGTACCCTGATTGTTAATTCGGTTTTCTCGGGACTGCATACAGGTATATGAGATCCTTTATTGTGTTGCATTTCATTCGGAATAAAGGCGTTAGTCAATCTGTTTGACCGATCAGCTGAGAGCGTTGATCTCCTAAATGTTTATGCTTCAATATCCGTCTACACTCTTATCTTACCTGACCTAGCCTAATGCAATCTGTGTTGAGATATTAACTTCATTGCTTTCATCTATCGGGTACATGTTTACTATTGAAAACTGGTTTCTTGTTTGTTTGCTACGGAAGTATTGTAATTTGTTACTAAGTACATGAAGATTAATAACGTAGAATTATATGAACAGTATAATTATGACTACAATGTAGTTTGTATGCCATACAAGTTCCCAAGAAAATGATTTCATTTTTTATATACGCAGTATTTAATTGCTGTATATTCAATACGTCTAATGATTACGTCTAGTAAGTGTTAGACGTCATCTTCTTAGGAAAATTGAATCCAAACGGAATTATATAAACTGCATCATATGAAAATAAGCACTAAGAAATGCTTGTAAAGCGATACACCCACACCACGTACGAACCGAGTTTTGGCAATGCAATGACGGCCATAACCTAAACTTGAAATTCAAGGGCACTGCAAGCGAAAGAATAAAACGAGCTCGTTGCATCCGTACGCATAACGCAAGTGCATTTGACGCATTTTATGCGTTCACTGACCGAGCGATCTTAATATTTACGAATATTTTCAGATGTATTTTGTTGTTATAAGTTGAGAAAGTTTCATTTTTCGCTATATGCATTTCTCAGTTTTCACATCCACCTTTTTCATGAGTGTTTACAATTGACACACTAAGAACTTTAGAACAAAAATGATTAATACACCAGACTTTGGCGGTTTATTGAATTAAGTTTGTAAAAAAAGTTCTAAAAGTTTATTTAAGATATCATAGCTGTATAATTAATAAAGAACTCAAAATTCGTACAACATATAAGATAGATTCGTTATTGTTTCTGCTTATAGACACAGATGCTGAGTAGATAACAAAATGAGTAGAATTTTATATATGGCCCTGATAGGTAAATGTTTAAATATGTGAGCTCTATTCAAACACCCTTCGTGATGTTGGTGCTGTAAAATTTACATTTCATGGGTAAACTATCAAAATGTGGCATTCTTCTTAATGACCCTGCCCTTTGGCAATGTCATTCGACGAAGTGGGTTCAAACACCGAATGTACACACACCAGACGAAATTAAAATCTCTTGAGAAACCGCGGATACCCTAATTTGTCTGAAACAAGACCATGTTAACCTAAGTCTAAGTGAATCATGAATATGCATATAACATACGACTAAGTTAAAAAAATACAAGGTAAAGCTAAATATTGTCTTTAAATAGACTTACTTTAAAAACGATTCAGTCTAAAATCTTACATATCGTATGTTGTTACACAATATTAGTTTCTACTTATTAGTAAAATAGCTCTCTTAGTATACCTTTCTATTCCATTGAACATTACGCTTATCTTTATAAGTCAGATAGTAAGTATTTTAAATTCAAATGACATTGAACTTGAGACTTGGGAGCCAACGCCCACCTGAGATAGTATTTCTAAACCTTCGACTAATTTCGTAACAATGGCACTTTCTCTTCGATCCCCGGGATGTTGAACTTGTCACTTGCGCAACCTTCCTCAACTGATACTACGCTCTGTATTTAGGGATACGAAGAGAAAACCTACATAGATCCAAGTAACTAACTAACTGACGAAACTATTAAAAAATGCAAGCTAAGCACACTAGACAAATAGTACATCCTAATAAGTACAATTAAAAACTCAATTTGCTAATATAATTATTTTATAAATTCCCATGCCAGTCAGGGTCCTGCTTGAAATTGTATTTATATCATTAGACACGTTAAGTGACTCGCAAAATTAAAAAAAATTGTGGTGCACACTCAGTTTTATTATCTCTACGAGATTTGTATTCAACAGCGGGATTCAAGAAATTTAGTGCTTACCAAGTCATATTATTAAACTGTTCAGGAACAAAAACAAAATAAGATTTTTAAAAGCACACTCGAATAATATAACTTATATCCAATTACAATTAAATGGGTTGTAATTAAATTACGCAAAAAAAATTACTGCTGATAAAACTTTGCAAAATAATTCATTATAAGTAAGCGTAAAATATCGTCACAATTGATTTACACACGTAAGTATTCTC
This sequence comes from Leucoptera coffeella, assembly GCA_030578115.1. Taxonomy (NCBI): domain Eukaryota; kingdom Metazoa; phylum Arthropoda; class Insecta; order Lepidoptera; family Lyonetiidae; genus Leucoptera; species Leucoptera coffeella. The sequence continues at coordinate 267,238 of JAMBLF010000374.1, forward strand.
TCAATTACAGCCTTCATATTAACGTCACGCAGTGAAAATTAAACCTACGGAATTATATTAAACAATAAATTCACTATGATGTAACATGTCTTAATATGTCAAAGCGACTTTCACGTCATAACGTTCGTGACAGAGCAATTTTACGATTCATGTACAGATAGTACAACAACTATAATATCAAAATTCATGATCTCTTATGAAGAAAGTACCATTGCTAATTTGATCTTAAATAAATATTATAGGAAACTCCATAGTAGGGATAGGTTCGTTGAGTTGTATCACGAACTTAGTGATGTACAATATTACGAATGATAACATAAGAAATATTAGCATTTAACTCAATAAAATTAGTTTTACTGTAGTTGGAAAATTTGATTTCGTAATTGCTTTTTCAAGTAAAATGTTGAATTATTAAACGACGTACAAATATGCGATAGATTGATAAAAGAGACATTAGAATTATCTATAATTGCCGATTATGAACGAGAAAGTGTATAGAAATTAACAAGAAACATATATTATACTTGTAATTAATATGTTTTTGTATAATTTAGCTCTGCGTATTGGAGACTACCTCAAAAGTGAAGCTATGTGCTGGTCAGTCCTGCAAAGATCAAACATAGTATCTTCGTTACTCATAACATGACATATGTTGCAAATAACATAACTATGAAATTGTATAAATGTTTAATGTTATGTATAAGAGTGCTTGAGACTTATTTTTTCTTAACGCCTTTATGATGTAATAACTGATACATTAATGTGTATGTTTAATATATTCTAGTATAGTATTATACATATATTTTATCAGTTATATTTTGAAGTACTATTTCCGAGCTAATCTGAGACAGTTAAAAACAGTGTTATTTTAACACAGCAGAAAATGCGACTAAAGAATAACAATTATTTGTATTTCTCATTTGGAACCTGACCAAACCCGAGGCGCAATAATGTTTCGTCAACCTATTTATATATCTATGGGGTTTTTGTCACCGACCATTCCCGACATGGTTTTTATACTTAAACAGGATGTAGGTATATGATAAGCAATCTCACGTATGTATACCTGAGTCATACCCAAAAAGGCACTTAGCGTTCGACGCTGAGCGACACAGCCATTGCAGTTCGCATTGTGGTCGGTCACCGGCGCAAGCGACCTCAATCTTGACCTGCCTTACGGTGCAAGAAGCAGGCATCGATTCGCAATTTTAAAACGATAATAACCAAGTACTACCCCTGTCTCTGTCATTGCTACAGGGAAAGTATATGCCGAAGCGGGATGGCAGACCAATTTGGGTTTTTGTAAGCCGTACACATACTTTGGAGTCAGGGAGCGATGTACTCTGCAACCTGTTTGGGAAGATAGGACGAAAGTACGAATAATTTTGGGTATTTTAGAGTTTTGTGATCGGAATTCGTTTAATGAAGTTTCCACATCTCTTATTTGTTGGTCATTAAGTTTTTGAAAAAGGTTCACTTAACCGCTGAGTGTGATGATGCGAATAGTTTTTGTTAAGATTGAGATAAACGGGGATCCGTGATCTACCTTCCCTTCTGTAAGGAAACGAGCGTGATGTGTGCTAATAAATATTTGACAACTTGAACTAGACAGATTGATGATTGGATCTTCATATATCTAATATTTTTGGGCAGACGTAATAAAAATAAAACCTAACAAAGACCAGCAAAATTTGGATCCTAGCATAATCAGTTCTCAATTACTTGCCAGTTTAATTATGTATATGAAATATGATAAATTTATTTACGAGGTAAAATGTGGATAGTGCTGACAGTGGTCTTTGAAGCCTCTTACTTATAACCCTAAAGAGACTTTACTATTGCCTCTCGTATCTTCCAAAAAATATCAACTTTTACGAGAGACAGTTCTTAATATCATATTAAAAAAACAGTTTAAATTGCATGCCTTTTGGTTAAATGTTATTAAACAAATATGTAACACCTGCAGACGTAGGTTTCTTCTAAGTGATATATCACCGCATACACAATTGAATGTATTTATTCCACGGAAGCTTGTTTTGTTCTAGTCTAGGACATACAAATAATGCTATCTTCTCTACTCTCATCAGTATATTTCATAGATCGGAGTACCTTAGAGGAATTTTATCACAATGAATTTATTGGAGCCGGGCTGGTTTTTTCTCACCAATGTTCCATATTATTGTCATGACGACCATCATAATTTTGTTAAAAGTTTTAAATATATTGTTCCCAAGGTTCTGTCCTCCACGAAAGGGTTTAATAATGTATTTGGAAGGTTGATCAAGAAGTGATAATTTACAAAAGTTCAATAATAATTGCATAAATTACTTCTCTCTATTTTGTTTTGTGCAGATATGGTATCTAAATAAGAACTCACAAAATACAATGGAATATATTAATAAATGAGAAGTTATGTTTTACCTACTTATGCAGGTATATAAGACACTAAGTTCCGACTTAAATTAATGGTACAACTCCATCTATGAGCCTGTTAAATGAACTCGTGTTACACGTACTAAGTTTAAGGCAACAGCTGTTAGTCGGGAGGGTCCGGAGGAGTCGAAAATAGGATTAGTTCTTTTAGCAGGACGTAGATGGCGTTTTGATATGGATACAATATGAATCAATTTAATACAATAGATAATATTAGTTTAGTACTACCTAGAACTTTTTTAAGAAGGGTCGTGAAATAGAACTTATTAGGCAATGGGCGTGAAATATATCATATTTAGTTATATATATATCTATCCTAACAATACGCATCTCTACAGACATTAGCTCAATAATTATCTTACTTGCTGTAGCAGAAAAACATTATTAATTAGAATAAACTGTTAAAATGCCCACTATTGACTGCATAACTGAACTTTTAAGTACATTAAAAAGTAAGGTTATTCGTGCAATAAGATGCAGTGTAAAACAGCCTTTTGCAGTAGCTTATTGACATGTTATACGAGGCGACTAAGGGATGCACAGGGCACTTGAAATCAATATAAGGTTAACAACTTGAAATTAATATTGCATACTACTATGATTATAACTACGATAATTATCCTATAATTGGAAAGGCTATTGTTAAATTTCATATAAAAATGATATCTACGATGAAGACAATCTAGCATGAAGTGTAGGATACAATTAATAAAATATGAACTTAATAATCATCGAGTAATTTTGACAAAAAAAAATTATTTACATTTATTACAGTTTACTAGTAAATAGCATTTATTAATGTAAATAAAGATTGGATATACTCGTAGTTTGTGAATTGGTTCATATATAATAAAACATAAACAATTTAATCATCATAATTATACACACGAGTATTCACGTCCTTTAATCCCTTTCGGGGTGGACTGAACCTCAGTTAAATAATACTTATAAGGGCACAATGTAGCATTAATTTTCGGATTGTGATGTCATATTGAACATTGGTATCTAGCTAGAGTCACTAGACCATCGCCCAAAAGATTCCATTTACCTCTAGTCCCCTATTCGCCTCTTACGACAACTCAGAAAGAATAGCAGTAAAATTGCATTGTTTGTTTGTAGCTCGGGACTTTATTTATTTATTGAGGAAACAAAACAGAAATGAACACAGAAAATAAATACATAAAAACAAGGATACATAGGAAAATAAATGCGCTCATTTCCATAAATATGTCTCACAGAGAACACAAAATGATAAAGTAATTATAAAAATAATAAAATAATGTATAATTATAATAAGCATTGATACACGCGCATGGTATCAAACAAAGATATAGAAGCGAACCTATTTATCGCTGTGGGAAAGAGAGATGGCATCGAATGGGTACAAAAGGTGATTTTTCCCGAGAACGAGTGGGACGGAATACCGATCTTATTTTTCTTGGTATGTTTCAGTCGCTCGCGTTTGGGGGTAGAAGTGGGAGGGGGTACCTCCCTTTGCAATAATACTGCGTCACTATTTTGCGCCATTACCTACACTCGCTTCCTATTCTATAAGTAGTGGGACGTAGGATGTAAGTCCTAGTCTGTTTATACAAGGAAATAAACAAAGATGGTGGGTTTGTTAAGTTTAGAATTGAAGTTATTCGACAGATGGCATGATTATGAAGGTGTGGACATATAAGATGGTTCCATAAATACATACATACATACATACACATCACGCCTGATTCCCTGTAGAGGGGTAGGCAGAGATCACGGATCCCCATTTGTCTCGATCCTGACAGACCACTTTCGCTTCATTGACATTCATACATCCTCTCATACACTCTCGGCGGTTATAGGTACTCCTAACGTCACCTTTATTCAATATAGCGTCTATCTGACTGTTATATGTCTTATTAGGCCGGCCCCTACGTAACCGCCCTTCCACTTCACTCATATATATTCCTTTTATCAATCTGCTATCATTCATCCGCATAACATGTCCAAACCATCGAAGCATGCTCTTATCAATCTTAGTCACTACATCTTCTTTCAAACCGCAACCTTCCCTTATCACACTATTTTTAATTCTATCATTCAATGTTACTCCTAACATGCTTCTCAGTGACCGCATTTCGACGGCATTGATTCTACTTTCATGCTTCTTTTGCCATACCCAACTTTCACTACCATAAGTCAATGTTGGAACCAGCACAGCCCTATGAATAGCCATACGTGCCGATTGAGAAATCAACTGGCTACCCATAACACTATACATAGCCCCATTAATCTTATTACCTGCACACACTCTACGTTCAATATCTCCCTCACATTTTCCGTTACTAGTAAAAAGTGTTCCCAGATACACAAAATCATTCACTTGTTCGACTCTTTCATTATCTATGTCAATCTTGCACTCTGTCTTGCTAAGTCCCTCCATGACCATTACTTTCGTTTTATGTACATTAATTTTCATTCCTTTCCTCTTAAGGGACTCATTCATGCAAGTGACCATCTCCTGCAACTCACACGCCGATGATGCAAGAAGAACCTGATCGTCAGCGTACAAGAGGCATTTAATGATCAACTCGCCCATACGCAATCCTCTGTCACTTTCTTTCAAATCAGTCAAGCAACTATCCATGAACAGATTGAACAGCCACGGCGAAGCTACACAGCCCTGCCTCACACCCTTTCGGATACTGAACCAGTCTGAGTAGGCCCCATTAACCCTAACACAGGCTCCCGAATCCATATATAAAGACTTTAGAGCCCGTATTAAGGTACTGCCCAAACCAAACGCAGATAGCGCCCTCCACAAATCGTTCCGGGATACACGATCATACGCCTTTTCCAAGTCCATAAAAGCACAGAAAACCTTTTGGTTCTTCGCCAAAAACTTTTCAGCCACCTGTCGTAAGGAAAAAACCTGATCAGTACATCCCATTCCCTTCCGAAAACCTGCCTGTACATCCCATATCTTGGTTTCAGTCTCACGAACAACTCTTTCAATCAATACTTTTGCATATATTTTTCCGACGATGCTCAGAAGGCTAATCCCCCGTAAATGTTTAAAATATGTATGTTTACACAGATAAACTTACCTATTAATTAATCAAACTACAGTCTACAAACTAGGTCAAATTATATTAAAATATTGCTTCGAAAATATACATTATATGAGTACCTTGATTTGGTAATAGAGGTCCCCGTTATTACATATAACGTCTACTTTTTAATCAAACCTGCAAATCATACCTCATATGGCAACACATTTTGGGTAACTTTATACCCGGAATTTACGTTCTACGCCTCGTAGATTGCGAATGCGCTCTCCTCGTGTGTGTTGCAGTATTCTCTTAGTTTGTACCGCTTTTACATAAGCGCATCTTCACATACCGCTGTGTCTCGTTAGCTCTTGTTAATGCGACGTGTAGATATTCAATTATTATTCCACTTTTGAGATGAATTACCGAGCGCTCAGACATGCCTGACGTCCCTTGTTCGCGAGAAATTTTCTTCGAGCTAACGTACGAGTACTAGGATCTAGGTATATCATGGTAACATTATACACTACCTATGAATAGAGATGGAATTTTTATTTTCTTTAAGGTGAATTAACCCACTTTGAATTACATTATATCAGACTAATTTAAGTACACTGTTATGATTACGTGAATCTGCGAATCTGCGATATTTACTATAATATTAACCCATTTCTTATTATATTGGTCCTAAATAAATATTTTTCAAAACAAGAGCATTGCCTATATTTAATTCCCACAGACATCATTTTACAGGTGCTGTATCGAACAAAGCAGGTATGCAATACTCGATACCGAGTATTCGATTATCTGCACGACAAACAGCGTGGTGTGCATGTGGAGGCAGGCGGCGCCTTCCTTGCGAGTGGCGAGCAGACGTGGCGATGGCGGTCCTTTGATTCTACGAGATTAAACGTGCGGCAGACAGAAGCTTCTGTATCGATTGTTGGTGTAATTACATCGCTATCTGCGCCAGGAGTAAATGAAATTGTTTCGCAACCGCAGCCATTGCAAACACATCGCGTACCTGCCAATCTGGGCCTTATTCCCACCGTGCATGGACGCACGAATACGACGACATTAACATTGTAACGATGCTGTGATAGAACTCGTTTGATTAGCGTAATAGGTCCTCTGTTTAGATGATAGCGTGGATAAGCGAAGGTACTGATAAGTACACAATGACATTTTGAGCAAGTTAGAAAGAGGACGAGGTCATGAAGAGTATATACTTAAAAAAAACTAATACTAAACATATAATCTAGCTCAATATATATAAAAAGCTAATAAATAGTCTTTAACATTTCATTGGTATTAAAAAGGCGTCTTACATTAATAGGAAGTGCACTCTATCAAGAATTCTAAAAAGCACAATTGTAATGTTCAAGTTAACATACATCTTTATATACAACAGAAGAGCTCAGCATTTATAAGTACATGGCTAGCAGAAGCGTACGTATCGAGAGATACCGCCCCACATTCAAACACGAATCGTCACCGAGCGAATTGAAATGGGAATAGAGAGCGCAGTCCAATAAAACATTCCCAAACGTAGATACGTTTACGTGACTAGCAATGCCGCCCCCGCACGCATGCGCCCGCCGAGCTACAAAACAATCCTACAGTTCCAATTCCAATTGTAGAAAAAAATAGAGCCAACTCGAATTGCAGAAGGCTTCGCGGCGACCAATGGGAGTGATGCCGTCTGTGGGGGCGGGGCCAGTGATATCTAGCATTGAAATGTTCTCGTATTTGTTTTGCCAGCTGCGAATGCGAAGGCTCTATGCCGCAGCGATTGGGCCGCTTTCCCTTTGAGCCTTCGCGCCGGAAACTGCGCTCCGACTGGGATGAGCTTTTACATTATGTACCCCAATAATACTTTCCCGTTTTCAGTGTGACCCCATTTTATTTATAGCCACCCCATTGTTATATACTTTTCAGTGACAGTTCTGAAAGTTATATAGGACATATTTATTCTGATAAAATGCTATGATTATGATATACTTAAGAACAATACGATTTTATATTCAGTTTAAGTGCTATTATACCATAAAAGACGTAAATAACCTACATATATAATTAGTTTGGCGACACACACACATACACAGCAATATAAAGAGGGCAGAGTATCCTCCGTCCGAGTGGAGTTTATGAAACTGTGAGTATTGATTTTCCGATAGGGAAAAAACGAAGGCAACGATCTATGCAGATCTGGAGTGCTCTCGGTACATCAGATGGCACCGGCAGGCTTCGCAGACAATCGCAAGGGGGGCGCCAAAGACTAACATCCAGGTCTAAATAACTAGATAAGATTTTAATTCAAGCGTGTAAGAAATTAAGGTTGGTGTAAGCAGGACTTAAATTTCGTTTATGCGATGTATTTAATCAGATGTACGAGGGTTTTTAAATCTAAAACTACTAGATGGAATTCAATAGAACTTCAACCTGATGTGATTAACTGAAGGCTAGTGTAAGGAATTTAATGCGAAATATTTAACAAGAAGTACAAATAAGTAAATTAAGTTTGCCGTGAGTTTGAGTTAAATTATGTGTTAATTATATAACGTTGAGTGTAAAATGGGAATCTGTTATCTCTGCCTACCCCTCTGTCGGGAAACAGCCGTGTTTTATATGTATGTAATAATATAACTGTGAGAAATGCGAACAGATTTTACGACATAATTTTATCTCAAAATGTGTAAAACGTAATTACAGTATGACGTTTTTCTAATTTGTACTAATACGATTCCTACAATACTATTAACCGTTTTAGATTTAAACTACGTTGTTCGATAATTGGACTAATGAAACATAATTAAATACAAAATTATATTTCTTTGAAATACATACTTACTCATAATTATAAGACAAGGAACTAGTTGGAAGACGTCATCATACGTGTAGTTCTATAATAACATGCATTGAGTGATATTAATACGTGATGAGCACTAACTTAGAGACGATTAGACAACTAATATTGGTTCATAGCATAAATTCTATATTCACGTCCTTTAATCTCTTACATAGAAAGAAAGAAAGAAAGACGACGTGTTGAGAACGGCATGTAGATTGCATTATTTTTACGACCAAACTAGCACACGACTTAATTAACTTTTAAGTTTTTTTTTACATCGGACTGTATATTAATAATATTAGAGTAACCTTTTTGGCATTATAATTGTTATGGGAAGGAGTAAGGCGTCTTTACAAGTTTTACAAAGCTGTGTTAAATTTATAAAAGTCTTAATAAGACACTACAGATATTTATAAATTATCAAAAGATTTTTTATTTCCCATATAGAACTGAATTTCAGAACGTTCCTTTTATAATGATCGATGTTATAACTAACGGAATCATTCTCCAAAACCATACCACGGTTTTTTAAGCCACATTTATACCGTTCCACATTCCCTTTCATCCTAATTACACCAGTCCCATCTTCCTTCACAGAGTCTATGAGCGGTATCGACCGGGTGTCGTCGTCGACTTCCCATCTCGAAGTAAAACACGGCGCGGGGTAGGAAACCGCGGGATAAACCACCTCAGGGGCCGACCCACACCCAACCTCCTTTCACACCCCACACCCGATCTTTACGTTTCAGGAATAAATATTTCAGAGCGTGTGCTTTGGAAGTTAGCACTGTCTCGCGTGCTACTATTTTGAGCGTTTCTTTTATTTTATGTATATGGGCTTAATGTTGTTTATTTCATTAATTGTTTATAATATTACACTTTTCCCTAATACGTTAGCATTAGCCTTTGCAATGAGAATATCTTGTACATTAAACCTACATACTAATAACAATTACAAGTAAAACTATTACGATCAGCTATCACTAGCTATATACAATAAAACAATGATAAATTCACTAAGGAAACAAGTAAACAGGTCTTATATGATTGTTCTAAAGACTTATATTGAATATTTGATAATACTTGTCACTAAAAATCTTATTGTCGTAGCAATAAAAAATATAATAGTTGTTTATATTTTTCATTTATAATCCTAGTTAAAGTATCATAATATCAGTTATAGTTAAGAAAAACAACTTATACTTCATGACACTATCTCTTACTAATTAGAAGTTCGCGTGTCTATCTCCGCAATTGCGATCTCAGCCGTTTGTAAACACATCAAAGAACATAAGGCAGGAAAAACAACTAAATGGCCATAATGTATTTTAATGACATATTTTTAACGATTGACTGCTTCTAATGTCGATACAATTTGTGTCAATCGCAACTATGTTGCTAACTACAAAGTTTATTATGTACTGCACTTGTAAACTGTAATACAAAATATGTATGTATATAGATAGTGTCTGGCAATTTATTTCATTCACCGAGTAGATATGAGTGAAAATAAATAATTGTTTCTCAATGATTTAATATTGTAATCTAGGAAATTAATTGCGTCATGAAATGCGTATTGGAATCTTTAATGCATACTGTCATCTTGGTTCTTTATGACTTGAAGATTTTCCTCAATAACATTCAATACTCACGAGTAAACTGCGTACTCATTCAGAATAATCTCAGCAATTACGCGAATAGTTCATGAGGTCCATCGATGATAGACTAATTAGAATATCATCACTATATTAAGTCTAATTTGAGAATACTGCATATTACCTCGTGGGTTTCATTTTGTATACATTTCTTAAGTTATGAAAAGTGTGGTATGCAATTGATATCTTCCAAAAGATAATATAGAAACAGTAATATTATCAAGAAACAAGTTTGGTCACATTAAATAATTTACTGGTTAAAAATAATACTTGTGTACTATATTGTTAACAGTTAAAGATATAGGTAATATGAAACAGTACTTACAGGTAAGATGTTTTCCGTTGCAACCTTCCTCAGTTAAACTTCACCTTGAAAACAAGCTGAGTATCTTAAGGTTACTTGGTTTGTGATAAAACCTTTCATGGCTCCTACGTATTAAAGTATAGGCAATTCAGCTCGAAGTAAAACTAATCGCGTTAACGCGCTATGTTCATTTGATAGACTTATATACGTAGTATATGCATAAAGGCAAGTTCAATAAATACGAGTAAATATTACATGATATTGATCTATCGTACTTGCTGTGATGTAATGTTTATGACATAGTTTCAATGCTGTGCGATAGAGTACGTCTATAGTCATAAACAAAAGAGAAATAGTTCCTCAGATCATTTTTAATTGATTTATGTATCGATGTAAACGATATCAAAAACGATGTGTTTTAAATGGGTTTAATAAAAAGATACAAAAGGTTCAACGATTTATCTAGTAAGCCCTGTGACTATATAATATTAATTTTTGAATGACAATGTTCTGAAATCGAATAATAGCTAGGGTTGTCAGAATCAATCTTTTGTTATTGAGCATTTAAGTTCGCCAGCACGTTATCAAACCAAACAAAACCACTTTAATTAGCACTTTTGGTTGAACTTGGCCAAATCCAGTACTAAGAGTAACGTGACGTCTTATCAGATGTAGTAAACAATTAGAGTTCACGTTTTAAACACGGTTTTATAATCAATGACGTTTATGGTAACCATTTATGATCTGGAGTTTCAAGCATAAACAAGTTAGCCTAGTTAAGTACTAATAATGTTAGGCGTAGAGCTCAAACGTCAAAACAAACGGATTAAAATTGAAAACAAATAGCAGCCTAGGAAAACTTTCTAAGAATGGTAAATCAGGGTTTTTTATTAAACACGAACTGTATATTAGATAAGTTAATTATAAAAAAGTTATTGAAATAAATACTTATTACGGTATATTTTCTAACGGTAATATATTTGTTCTAGAACGCCAGAGTTCACTGAAAATAAGTATTCAGATATTTGCCTATCTCTACAGAATATTGGTAGTATATGATATTAGTATTCTTGCTGGATTTTTTACACATAATAGAACGTACTTTATATGTACGCAACGTGTTAATTTTTATTAGCGTTTAACTCAATGTTTTATAATCGTTGCATCAAATTGTAAAATTAGTTCATGGTCTTTAGATTAAACTTGGTTTAAGTATTTTATAGGAAGGCAGGACATTTCTTGTTAATTTTTAAAACAATGTATTACTTTTGCTACCCATGACGTTACGAAAATGTAATAATGACCTTAGCCTTTAGCTCAGTCTTTTTTTTTAAATGAATTAATTTTTTTTTTCTGAAAATCCGTTTATATATTGTTAAAGTATTTAAATCCAACAATCGTGAACTAATGCAAGTTTTTTTTTAATTCTCATACAAAATGGAGAGATTTGCGATCGTGCGATGGACTAGCAACCTGTCACCAATGTTCCATATGACATAGAGTTACTATGTAGCAACTCTAATATCTATGCTAAAAAGTGACCTTAGAGTTGTTATCATGTCTCCAAGGTTGTGTTCACCCTGAGATGAATTATAGGACGTGATTCCATATGTATAGACATTTGCGATTGACACAAAAGTGAAGAATTCGGTGAAACAATTTTCGTATTCGATTCATCTTGTGCAAGTGTTGTGTTGTGTCACGATATACGCAAACCCTCAGAGATAGGACGACAGCTGAACTAAAGAATGATCGTAAAATGACCCAGCGGTTTAACCGAAATAGAGCTATTTACTTCGCCGAAATTACTTTTGTGTTGACTCGAAATATTCTGCTTAGATTTTTTCTACGGGTCTACAAAGTTACTCGTATGTACGGAGAATGTTTCATAGTGAATTTGGATACACAAACGAGTTTAGGGAATGCAATATTTTGCTTGAAATAGATTGTACACAACTGTGGTATTCCTGGATTATTTAGGAAAGTTTCTGAATTTTCGTAAACATTCTCATGCGGTTTTAAAATAAATAGTTTTTAGCCAGTAATCTAAAACATGTTTACTTAAAAAATATTACTCGTTTTCGAAGTACTCAATAGGTGAGAAAAGGCAATTATCACACTAATTAAATTTGTGTGCAATTCATCTCTGCAGACAGTAAGTTCAACCCGTATTACAATTTCAATTCCAAAGGGGAACTCATAGAACACAGACCATTTCTTTAGCCAACACAAATAAAGTTGGATGGATTCACAAAAATCACGGCCGATGACTAGTCATTTGCGCTACCCCAACCCTTCAATGCAATATGATTTGCGTCAGTGAAGACGCGTAAAACAGATCACCGCTGGTAACCGAGTGGAAAAAGCGTCTCATCACGGCCTCCGGCTTCCTTTTTAATAACAAACGGTTTGCTACAACGTCTGTCTGTTTGAAACCCTTCTGTAGCGTCGGATTAATCGAGTGGAACAATTTTCCAGGAAAGGGTATGGTGGAATATGTTCTGAGATTGGATTCATTTGTTTTTATTTCATAGTGCGCAATACAGTATGAAGAATATGATTTGGAATAAATACTTTTTGATAAAGCTAATTTTTGTAGTCAATTAATGAGGCGGGAGCTAGCTAAAAGAAGTCATCATTCGCATAATAATTACAACAACAGCCGCAGTATTTTGAAAGGGAAATAATCCGATTAAGGGGAATCGGAGAACCTACTCGAGCCAAGTTTATTCAGGGAAGTTCCTTTCTAATAATTATTTTTTGTAATTAAATCCATCAACACGATTTTTTCCTAATGATTCTCCCCCGGGAGCGGGGGCACAGGGTGGCGGGAGGTTTTATTTTCACTTCTTTTATGCCTTTTTCATTTTATGATAAAGGTGCGGCGACCGTCTGTGAAGTATAGTGTGGATTAACATAATTTTATGTCTGAAGATACACGCTTGGGTAGCTTTTATTTTCCATTAAGGTAACTAACGGACATAACACGCGACTGAGAAATTCTTTTCCAACACAACCTATTTTTGCTGTTCTCAATACTTTTCCAATCAAAAATAATATTGATTTTTAATGCACATAAAAATTAATTTAGTGACTTATTTCGATCGAAGCCGTGTTTACATTGAATGATTGAGAATTTGAATGATCCAGCCCAAGTGGGCGTGAGTGGGAAAAAAGGCAAGATTATCCACCTTATCTGGGCCGAGGGAGGCTCCCCCGGCCAAAGTGTTAATGATATCTCGCTTTTAAGGGCACATCATTTACTTATTTCTACGAAAATTAATTGAAATGAGTTTTGACGATGAAAAGATGGCCCACAAAAGAGGCTCGCGGCCGCTAGGTGTCGTTGCGAGATAAGTTGTTCATCTTTAATTAATTATTTTGTGGCGAAGGAATATTTCCTTTTGATACAGCCGCTTCGTCTATTGCAGCCCGCTCCTAATTATTTTTCAATTAAACTTTAGATAAAGTGCTTCTCACCTTTTATTTCGACTGTTGGGTGGGGCTGCCTTAATTATGTTTTAACCTTAATTTTACAAGACAACCAAAGTCTGTTTTGTTTAGTTGTCATAATGTAGCCTATAGTTAATGACGTTAGTTAACGACTTATATCAAGCAAAACCTACTTAAAATACAATTCATTGATATTATTTGTCGAATAAAAACTTTTTGATGAAGGAACATTTACTAAAAAACTAGTAACAGTACATGATTTATATTATAAATACGCTAATCTTACATTCTGAGAATCATGCTTATGTGAACCTAGTAGAGCGAATGAAAGCGATAATCTTATGTTGAGATAATGTTAAGTAAGCATCTTGGAGGAGTAATGCGAAGGCTCATCAGTACTAATCCTGAGATAAGAGTGATCTGTTTCTTTAGGGGATATCCGTATATGCGCTTTTGGGAGCCTCCTTAAGCCAACGATATACCTGTTTTAATTATGATTTACTTATTATAAATAATGTTTTTATATTAAAAAAACTAACCGCATTTAACGTGGTCTCTTTTACCCAATATTATTTAAGGTATGCTATCGCAAACAAAAGAAGTTTTAAATTTGAGAAACAAAGCGTCCAATACTTATTATGTCTTGAAGAGAGCCCCTGCGTAATAGTAAAAGCTAAAATTACTGGTCAGTAACAAGTGCTCACTATTTGACAAGGAGTTAGATATCTTTATTTATTACTGCTAAGTATCTAGATATTTAGGGATATTATGTATATTCATGTTTAAACGAATGCTATTTAATTATCAGTAAAATTTACCCAATTAATAAACCTTTAAAAGTACCAGGGCTTCATGGTTTCATAAGAGTTCAAAAGCAACAATGGCAGAGTGCAGAGTAAGATATCAGACTAAGAGGCTATATTTCTCCTGATATTGCTGTGTATCCTGGTACCAATGTAGCGGCGAGAACGTATCGAGTTTGTGGCGACCTCTGACCGCGGCCCGCTTGTTCATAAGGCCCATCTTTTTCTGATATAGGATTAGGATTGGGGTTCGCTTGTTTTCCTGCTTTGAAAGAAAATATTCATTTCACAAAGGAACCATAAATATGTACGACATGAAAACAATGGAAAAATGGGCTGCAATTTTGTATACGGTGGTCGGTATCTTATATTGGAAGTTAAAAGGTGGAGGTATGTATTTATAAAGGTGCAACTATAGTAAATTGATAAGAAGTATAGCCAAATTTATTATGAACTTATAAATACTAAAAATATCGAATTTAAAACAAATATTACAGTCTAAGGAACTTTTGTTGTAGCGGTCTGTTTATTATTTATTCCCTGAACGATTTCTATGCGAAAATATGTAGGAGATAAATGTGAATCATTTGTTCTATATAAAAAAATCATACATCAACGCTCAGTACGATCCACTTTTTTGTTTTCCTTTTTTAGAGTTATGAATAACATTAAGGCCACTTTTTAAAGGGGATACCAAATTCATACACATTTTCCCAATTCATTATAAAATTCAGCATCCTTTAGGTACAGTTACCAACATATAGTGGAGAAAATTATAAAATTCCATAGACATTTGTTCTGTAGAGTGTACAATTTTATCTAGATATTACCTAGGTATTGATTAACAACATTTCTTTTATCAGACTATCATTACCTAACATGTAACAAGTAAAATTGGATTTAATTAAAGGAATTAAAGCACAGGCTCTTAGACGTTTAGCTCACAAAGCAATTTAACTGCCAATAAATATTAACACTAAGACAGGCATTCTGTGTATCGCAAGCGCGATTCGAGTTACATTACTATGCAAAGTGATTAGCATTTTGAAGAGACTTTACGGGCTGTGTATCGAGTTATAGGTATCGATGCGCCCGATCGATACGACATCGCTTGCGAAAACTACACGATTTTCTATAGATTAATTTGTTTATTAATATATGATTTCATTATATACTCGTTTTTTATAGACGTTTAGATCCGTCCAAATTAGTATTAAAAAGAATACAATGATTAAACATAATCATTGTATTCTTTTTAATACTAATTTGTACGGATCTAAACGTCTATAAAAAACGAGTATATTACTGATGAAGAAATAATACTTTTAAATTGTGCGCATCAATTAGTTTGCGATGTCCTTTTTTGATATTGATACTGGCAATCTCTAGGTCCGACATAAATTTGACATAGGGCTAAGGAATATTGGTAGGAAGTTGGTTTTTGTGAGAGAAATGCACTACCAAAACTAATTACCATCAACTTTACTCAATTTACATTACTCATGCCATAACGAAAGGTGTAACAGTCGTGTAATTCACATAATATGTTTTTACACATGCATCGGAGCCAATTAATAATTTCAGTACTCTGTAACCGTACCTTATATGATCCATCCCTCAATAAGGTGTTATCGGACGCATAAATCTATTCCATTATAAAATCAACTTGCTAACTTCTACCTTAAATCGAAATAGTTGGCATTGTGTACAGAGCTCGTTAATCATAATTTTGGACATTTATACGTGTGTGTGTGTAGCACGCATTATTAGGTTTCAGGGATAAGAAATTAGTTGGACATTAAACTTCGGACTTTCTTGGAGTGAAGTGTCTTAGTACTTGGTTAAAAAAAATAGTTTTTATAACAAATATACAGTTTTGAACAAAAATAATAAGATGTTTGCTCGTATTTATCCGTGGTCGCAGAGGTCGATCTAAATTGAAAAACTTATATTATTTTTTCTACGTTCATAAATTAATTGAATGATTACATAATCAATCGAAGAAATAAGGTAAACATATACTTAGTTTTTAAGCTGGGACTAATAATCTTCGACTACTATAAATAAATTTTATTACACTGTAGTATATCTACAAATTTTATAAATGAATTGACTACTAAACAAGTAATAAAGCAAATATCAAGCGCATTAGTTCCTGTCTCGAAGGAAACTTGCAAGAAACATTAAGGGCCGGTCGCATCGTCGGGACTGACCCCGTCATGAAATTCAAATCTAGATCAATAACGGAGCTTCTGTCATTGTCTTCATTAAGGGTAATTGGGTGCCTCCCTCACGATCGCAACTTTGTTTACTTGGCAACACACTTTGATTACGTTTACCCTTAAGAAAACTGGTACCCTTGTGTGACACGTCGGCTTGAAGATGAATGGTCTGTGTTGTGTTGCATATATGATAAATTAATTCCCTAATTGTTGTACGAAATAATTTATTAAAGGATAAGTAGTTAGTTGAAGATTCACGTAAGCCTCATAGTCAGAACTAAGAAGACAGTTTGAAATAAAAGTCCTCATCAATTATCATAAAGATAATTATTTATATGACCTTTTCATTCATGAATTCTAAAATAGGTGTACAGAAAAAAAATTTACTTATGTAAACACCTTGCACGACCATATAATTTGAAATAAAGTTAATAATGAGCACTCGTGCCGGCTAATATTTTATTCGCTTGATAATCGCAACGGAATCCTTTATGCATGAATGTGAGGCGTACCGAAAGCCATTTACTGATACTGTGTGATACATGGCTAATGAATTTCAGGAGGTGTGTTAACATAAAACCGTCGTTTTCAAGAATATAGGTACGCGTATTATAGCCTGCAAACACAATTTACCTTAAATGAACGAGGGACACCGTAAAGGGAGTCGAAGCATATGGGTTACTTATCTTTTTAGAAGAATCTTATGAGGAAGAAAGAATTAAGTGAACTGCCTTGTGAGAAACTCTGGGTTAACTTTGTATAATGACAAATACTATGAAAATAAGCAAATGTGAAGCTCATTAGGCAAATGAAAGGAATTCTAATCTTCAGGTAATCCAACAATACGGTTTTGTAGTGTTTTGTATTCAATATATTAAACTGAGAACCATATTAAAAATCAAAGAGAATTTTAGAATCAAACTAGTTATGATCAATTATTACTGCTATTTAGAATAACATTTGAGATTCTGTTAATTTGTAGTAGAGAAATGGCGCTATAGTTCTTTTATATAGTTAGTTAGGCAGTACATTCACAGTCGACTACTTAGACCATTGAACTATACACAGTATCCCAGACTTCAGTTTATAAAAATTAATAATACTATAGTCAATACATCATATTCAAATAAATTTTTCATATTCCTGGTTCCTTATGTAAATGATACGGACATAAAGCACTGTTTACTCGCCACTAAGGCCCAGCCAACAAAGGGAAAGCACCCCTGGCGTGTGCTGTTGGTTTTTTCTCGATATTCCCAATCGCTTACAACAAAACACTTTCTAATCCCCTCGGAGCGAGATCATTACGATGCTTCTACAGCGGATCGAACACCATATTTCTGTGCATATCTCGACGATTCGCAAATCCATTATTTTTTATGGACCGAATACAGAGCGCTTAGTGGGAATCGGCTCACCCTTGTTCCCTGTTTGCTTCTTCGATTTTGCTAATGCTAACCAATTCCAAAGACGTGTTTTTGCGGAAGGTGGTGCGCGGAAATTAACATTGTTTGGTTACAAAAGTTTACTAAATATTTTTTACACTTATCAGTCGTTCGAAGGAGTTTGGAAGTGAGACGTTGAGGCTTGGGATCCGAGAATGACAGCGTCCAAGTATAATAATTTCATTTTTTTATAGCCATGTTATTGTGATTAAGAATATATCTGAAGGAAATCTAACTATTATAATGGATGTTATCGACCAATTCCGAGAACTGGACAAGATACCTACCAGTATCACCACATAGCTTACCACATAGTAAATTACAAATTCTTCTGATACAATGTAGTTTACCTGTTTTAAAAGAATATCATAATCATACACGAATACGCAGCAGATTATAATGACTTCACGTTTGCCTACGAGGTGACGGTTAACTGTCGTTATCCTGTAAGGTCAATTACTTCCTAACATGTTACTGTATCTCAAACCTGTGCCGAATAAATTATTATTATAAAAAAACCTAAGATAATGAAACGTAGTTATTGTTTTTTTTAATGCTATTGAGCCAAAAATTTGAATGATTACAACAAAAGTTTATTCTACTGTAAAACAGCTACCAGAAACATTCGTTCGGCTCGACAAATCGATAGATTGAGAGAAGATAAATAAATATTGGCATAAATCGATTATGGAGCCGTCAGCCCCTTAATATTTTTTCGAGTTGAGTGTACATTTTATCCGCGAATGTCACGCTGCACCCACTGTGTGTCACTTATGTAAATATTTAAATACGATCGAGTACAAGCTATGAATATATTAAGGGAAGGAAGGCACTCGTCTCCATTTTGTATTTATGCATAAAGCGATTTGATGACTGCTCGCAAATTGGGGATTGATCTTTGAGTTCCGCGCTCTGCTGATTGGATATTTTCGAGTGCTCACGGCTGCGTGCCTTGTATAATTGAGTGCGAATTACTTTTATAAGTGTCGAACGCTATTCATCTCCTATGTAGCAGATGATTTATGAGAAATGTACGTATTTGAAAAACTATGGAAGTATTTTTCACATTTAAAATTGTAATAATGTTGATTATAAAGTACATTTTTCCAGCCGGTTTACTAAAGTTGAAAATTATGTATAGTTGATATTATAAAGTAAAAGATACTTAATCCATTATATTAATACAAGTTTTAAGTTATTGTGAATCGTCTAACTGCACCTCTCTACAGTTGCACCTAAAGAAAATATCTTTTTTTCTTCCAAATTTATTTTCTTCCAAAAATAAAATTGGAGATACTCTTCTCAAGGCGGGTGTACGTAGCACGAAGAATAGAAGATCGTGTATGAGAGGGTTGATGGATGTGAGTGAAGTAAGATTTATTCGTCAGAATCTGTCCAGTTCTATTCTTAGTTCCATAGTCTTTGCCTATCCCGTTGGGGACGTAGAGGCGTCACTATATGTATGTATTTATTTTCTGCCAAATTACCTATTGCATGGGACCAAATTTCCTTCTATTACAGTAAGGATTCATCACAGTATCAAGTGGCAGATCGTGCCCGTATCAATTGATTGGGAGCATTACAAAAGCATGAGAACGGGGAGTGTCCACTTGTGTAACGTTCCTTCTTCTGTGGCGACTCTTTCCATTACAATTTGTTTACAAGCAAAGAGGATTTGTTTGTTCGCTCTTACCTTGTATATAAAATCTTAAATACGTCTTTTATTCTTTTAAATTTAGTTCTAAGGTTGTAAGAGTAAATAATGAATATAAGGGGATTAGATGATTGTAGTTGGAACTGCTTAATGTACAAAACATGCATTTATATTTAGTAGATACAGAAATAATATTATTGTATTTTTGCTAAATGATATTAAACCTACTGACATTTTTGGCATATCAAAACCTAAAAAACCAAAAAAAGGTCTAAGAATAATCTAACAAACCATTAAACATAATAATCACACACACTAAAACCAGACCATAATTACCCTAACCCAAGCCAACCCTGTAACCGTCCCTAGCACAGTAACCAGATCCAACTCGACTCACTTGAACGCGAAGAGGTCTCTTCCCAATCCCATTCTTCGGTGAACAGCCCTCCAGAGCGATACTGAGTGATCGTTGCTTCCATTCTTTGTCTCTTCGATGACGGTTATCGAGAACGTGTCATAGAGATGCACTATCTGCGATTGATGAAGTGAGACACGGCTTTGTGTGCCTTTGCATAGAATGTAGGCAGATTCTTTATAGTGTTTTATAGTAAGAATGTTATTTTTTTATTTTTTGTTGTTATGAACGTTAGGAAGGAAATTATTGTAGTTAGTATGTGCATTTTATAATTAAATCTCGAAAGGGTCTTTAAACGTGAACATATCGTGTATAAATTAGATCGTTGTTATTTGAAAATAATAATTTGAAATCGAATATGACTTTGTTTATCATCATCAAATATGAACAAATCAAATATAAAATAATAAGACAGTTGACTACAAACAGATTGGAGATAATATTACACTTCTATTTTTATAACAGGAATCCGTTGTAACACAATAAGCTTTACGTTTCAATGTAGCAAAAGCCTTATAAAAGTCTGGCCTGTCTCGAATAAAAAGACGACGTGATTATCTGCCAAAGAGTAAGGAAGCAAAGGAGAACGGAGAAATCATTTAAAGTTGTCCTGTAAGAGGCTCCGAGGGGGTTGTCATCAAAAGACGTAATATTGGATGCCGCGGAAAGAATATAAAAGTGGCGAGTGCCGCCCGCCCACCGCAATGCCCGCTGGGCGGAATGTCGCGGGGGCGGGCGGCTGGCGGCGCTGCCACAAGGCACCAGGCGGAGAGGAGAGCAGAGCGATTTACATAACATACATACGCTTCACGACTTGTGTATACACACTCCCTTATTATTATGGCGGGGTAGTCAGAGGTTTGAATGCCCATCTCCGAAATTTCGAAGGCATGTTAGGTATGGGTCATTCGAAGCCTGCGTATCACTAGATAGACAGCACCCAACGTGATAGGTAGTGAACCGTATCGCCGTATATAGGCACTGACTATTACCTATCCGAGGGATAGGTAGGTTTCCTCACGATGTTTTCCCTCACCGTTAGCGACTGTAAATTTAGTTTCTATAAATTTATATTCTAGGTAAATACAACCATATGTTTCATATAGTTATGCCGTTAATTAAGATGTTTTATTGTTGTTAACATGTTAAAGAGGATAAGAATAATAGTGATTCTAGGGTTACATTTTGGTTTTGGTTATCTCGAAAATAGGACTCGAAGTACTTGAGTGCATATTTATTGTAATAAATATATTTGGATACCATATATGTAACGTACAAGTCGATAGATAAAAATAATGAGTAGAAATGGATAACTTAGTGAATTATAAAGCCCTTGACTCGTATATAGACAATTTAAGTTAGTTAAGTGTACACAGTATCATGAAATAAAATTACATATTCATTCTTTTTCAAGTCAGCGCAATAACAAATATTAATTCAATTCAATATCGCTCCTTCAATATAATCACTTCCTCACTATGTCACAAGTTGCTATTACTGTCTCACAGGCACCTCGTTTCATACACCCAGCAATTTATTTTAAATCTTGGCCTCATATTGATTCCATCAAAGAATAGAATACTTCCGTATATACAATACGTTGAATATACTTAGCTTAAATAATTGAAATAATTTAGAATAATTAAAAAAAAACTATTTTAAAATTACAGTATAATTGAAAGACATTTCGCTGATGATAATGCTAATACTTATTTATAACAGAATTGTTACGACAATAATTACAAATAATTTGTGATATAATTATTACATTACAATAAAAAAGACTGTATTAATTCGCTACCGCTTCTAAGCCCGCTCGTCCGCCCATACCAGCGTATGCCAGTACAACACCACATTGATCATAATATCGACGTGGGCTTACTGGTTGATAAATGGTTCAGTGCGGTGTCACCGCCGGTTGGCCGCTCTGACGGACGCGGGCATATTACGCCGACATCGCCCAGATAAGACTCGGCACCAAAAAAGTTTTGGTGTTTCACGGCTGCCGCGCTTTGGTGACGGATGATCCTGGCCTGGATGTGTCGTGAGATGTCTAAGGTCTAAGTGATAGTAACGTATAGTATTTGAAGGTGTAGCCGTATATGTAACTTTTGTTAAGTATGTATGTATGTAAGTTAAGGAAACAAGAGCAAACCATATAAGCAAAGTATAAATTCAGCTTATTTTAAAATAAAAAACAAACTATTTATTTCTAATACTAAAAGGTTAATGATTCCCCAATATTTTGTACATACTGAATGTAAGTAATATTGGTGAAAATTTTAAGTGCATATGTACTAATAATAAGGCATCTATTACAACAAATTCATTCGTTTAAGATAAGCCGTACCATTGAAAGTATTGTCTGAACAGCCTTACGAGTAACGTAATATTCGTCAAAAGCGCGTGGCGCCGCCATCATGAATCCATGACTAATCACTTTGTCTGATAAAAAGCGTCCGGGCGCGTGTATACGAGATATATAACAAAAATCGAGTGGAGTAACCAACGAAAATATTATATGTCGAGTGGATTGGAAAGCATCAATCAAATTCAAGGAAAAACATGAAAGTGCCGTCTCCCATTGTCACCAATGTTTAGATAAAAACGACTCGGTACAACCAACGCACGTAAAAAATGGAGGCAAGTGCGTGTTTTGGTGATGTAGATGGATTCTCAAGTTATAAATAGTTACGTAAATATGTACGTACTAGAGAAATAAGCCATGAATTTATGTAATAATTGTTTGTTATTGTAGTGGATTGCCTTGGTACTAATCTTGTGGACGATCTTAGATCTTAACCTCGAGCTCTTGGGTTCTCTAGTTTTGTAGGCCTTTTGCGTTATTTGCGAGCATTATTTGCATAACTGAAGAATCAATAATAGATGATAAAAGATTATTTTCTTTTTCAGTGTGTGCAGTAAATGCTGCTAATATGAATGTTAGTAAAGTCTTTTACAAAGAATTTTATATATTATATTCCATGATTTAAAATTAGATTAAGAATAATAATTGCATTATATCAATTTTTTCCATGGTAGTGTAATATTTGTTAACTACAATTAAATTTAACATTTTGTTACATTAGGCTAAAAGTACACTTTAGAGGTTCACTCATCAAAAACGACGCTGGACTCCTAAAATGATCAAGCTTTGGTACCTCGACGTTTAATGGGCAACAATCGGTTATTGCTAGGCAGTGAGTCAGCTCTTTTTCTTAACCTGTCGACTTTGGGACCTCTGGGGGGATGACCTGGATCATAAGTCTAATGCCACCGGGTGACAGCTCCCGTCGTAAGGGATGACACGCTTATGAATGATTACGGCAAACTGAACTAAGAGTATGAGGCCAAATTGGTGATTAGCTTAAGCCAGGTTTCCAGTGTTTGTAATTTTTGTCCTGTGATATCTTTGTCTAGTGCACTGTGTTGAGTAATGAGTAATGATTGTTTACTTTATTACTAGTGTGTGTTAGTGCATTTCTATTTACATCCTCACTTATGAAACAATTTACTTAGAAAAATGTTAAATGAGCCTGAGTGAGTTTACTAAGAAAAACATATCGAACGAATGTCAGTATGTAGGAAGTAAGAATTGTTTATTAGAGAATAACACATTCAACTAATTCAACTTGCTTTAGACAGGCTAAACATAAAACTATTATACGAGAAAAGATTATACGAGTATTACTCACAACTACTAAATGAAAATAATATAAAAATTTAAGAGACAAAAGCTATATTGAATAAACGTAATGTATCTAATATTTTTTGTATTGACTGTACCGATTCATCCATTTTTCTTTTCCTTTTAAAAAACAGTATACCATTTCCGCGCATTGAATTGTAATACTATTATTTTCACTCCAAACAAATTTGCAAGTAATTTTCGTTGAATGAAAGGTTCCATGTAAAATAACGACTTCAGAAATAACAGAGATTCAAAGAGCGGGGAGAGGGAGTGCCTTTCCCTAGGCAAGGGTTCTGAGCAATGGCAATGATTTGACAATTTCCATTGAAAACTTTATTGGAAGATTACGCCGTTGTATTGAATTTATACATTTAGATTAAATGTAATAAGCCTCGCAGTGGATTTCAGCCGTTAATGACATTTTGTTTGCGCGGCCCCGCCCTTTGTAAGGAACAATTGATTTGAAAGTCACTTTTGAGCCAAATTACATAAAGTTGCTTACGGAGGAGGCGTTATAGCTGCAAATGTTTTCCTACCAATTTATTCCTGTTGTGTATTGTATCAGTTGTTTTTGTGGCGGTAATTGGTTCCTTTTCGCCTTTTTTCGTTCGGGCGAGCTTTGAATCATGGCCTTTTGTCACGATATTATTTCGGCTATGCTATCTCTTCGGCAAATTGCCTTTCCTGTTACAAATAGACTGGGTTTTATGTGCTTTTCATATATTTCGCTTTTATTAGTTCCTTGCAAATATCAGACTAAAAAAGCAACTAATAGTACAGCTATCTTGTGTACTTTTTGTCTTAATAAGTGACTACATGTTTTGTCTAATTTCGATCTTATTAGATGTTATTGTAATATTCTCAACTTCAAGTTTCAAGTAACACTGATTCTCTATCTCTTTCTTGACTTGAATTATATAAAAAAACGTACCGTCTTTGAACCGTAATCGATATAAATTACAAGTAAAAAGTCTTAATCCAAGGCTAATAAATATAAGCATAAATGCCAGTAGAATTTCAATTTAGTCGAGCAAAAGCCCCTTCGTATGGCGAAAGGATTGCCCGTTTTAAAATGATTACTAGCTTCCGCATTAATTCTTAATTTACTGCTTGGTTGATGCCACTCGATAATTAGATTGAGAGAGGCTGATGGAATCGCGGGGCTAAAAACCTACCGGACCCACCCGGGCACCCGTCTAATTAGAAGACATACGGGATCCTAACTTTGTAACCTACCCGCTGCCACTCTCGGACAAAACCTGGAGCTTTCATCTATCGTTTTGTCATAGTATTATTTAAGGTTGATTTTATTTACATATTATATCTTTATTCAAATTATAATTAAAAGTTATATTATGTATATGTGTTACTAGATTCAAGTATTTCAGTTGAAATAACAGGACAGTGATAATTAATAAAAGGGCTACCCTTTTAATTTTTTCTTTCCGGTATTATAAAAATAAATAGTACGTGAATTTTGTTCAACAATTTACATTATTTGAGATATAATTCGCTATATACGATATAGTATCAAATCAAAATAGCATCAAGACTATCGATGAAACTTTATCATAATTTTATGTGCCAAAAATTTAAACCGTGCTTCGATATAGGTACTTCTGACTTCTTTTAATTTCCTATTTTCCTTCTTCAAATGTAAGTATGAATTATAGATAAAAGTAAGTAAAAGCTTCATTTGAAATAATAAATTTTCTATAGTCCATTCTCTTTGCCATATAGAAGAACTACAATTAAAAAAAACTATAGATTTAATTTTCAATGCCTTTACGTTATTTACACACGGTATACTGTTACGACGTAAATGCGCTATAAATTTCTCTCCGTGGCTTGTTCAATATTTCTAATTGAAATTGTTATTAAACAAACTAATGTGCAGTAGGCTATTACGTATGCATTTATGCAACATTGTGTGTTGTAGCATAGTAAATGCCAGTAATCCTTAACGGGACAATTATGATTGTTATAGCTTCCCCAGTCGACGCAAAAAACGCATTTCACATACAACGTTAATGTTAGTGCTTTTATAATAATTGCTTAATTAATATTGACTAATTTAAACTGCCAACAGTACTTATAAATTACACGAAGCCGATATTAAATTGAATGCTAATGAGCTTATCGACATCAAGTATTCTGTGTTTGTACGTTAGGAAAAAGTAAGAACCGAGGACAGGAAGGCAAATTGCTCGTAAGCTTTTACCATAAAAATACACGATTAATCCTATAAAAACTGTATTTATCTACTCGTATACTATAGGGATGTATTCTAATTTACCATAGGTATTATCGAAGAGATGGATCAATAACTTTTTTTTAACATTCAAGTACTATCTATTATTCATTTATTTTAATAAAATTGAGAGAGAGACAGAGATTTTGTACGAATTGGTAATATAATTTTGGTTCATTCATTCTCGGTCTAACATGAGATACCTAAGTCAAGAACACATACTTATTTTATAACCAAGGTTACAGGTAAGCTAGAAAATAAACAAAAAGCCCGCATCGAAAATCATAACCTCAAAACCGCTAAATTGAAATGAACAACTAATAGTAGTCCTTCCTGTACGATAGAAATCTTTAATATGCCTAAGAGTGGATGAAACATTAAAAAGCCTCGATAGCGCGGAAGTGGCGGTTCAAAGGGTTGAAAATAGTACGTTGTGCTTTTCACAAATGATTTCGACGTAGTCTTGGTAATGGTTTTTCGCTGCTCAGTTGCTGAGTCACTTAATAGCTATAATTTGATTTGAATCAAAATTGGCCTTGTTTTGAAAAGGTTTTTGCTTATTTATATACGTTTTAAATGACGCTGTTGTATTCCTACTTTTATGTTATTAAATAGCAATGTTATTTTTATTAAATACATTGAAAAAAATTTGTTCCATACATAATGCAACCTGGCATGTAGTAATATAGTATAGTTTCTCGGCATTTCTTCTCTGCAGTTTTTTCTTTTACGACATGGCCTTTGTTTAATTAGAATTATTTTAATTTTATAAGATTATCTAACTATAAGGACAATTACTTATGTCAAAATGTTTTTTTTTTACTTTCAATAAGTGATTTTATGATCTTTATGTTGAATAAAAAAGCATTTCATTTCATAAAAGATAAGTGTAGTGTAGATAAAAGTCTCGTACATGTATTTTAATATGTTTATTGTATTTAGGCTATAAAATAAAACGCACTCAATATTATTTTGCTTTAATGTCTATTCATGTATTATTACCCCAATATGGAGATAAAATTTAGATATAATACTTGCATTAAGTAGGCAAAGCTTTCAAAGACAGACTATAGCAGAGGACGAGGCATTGTCTTCCAAGTACTAAACTAAACTGCGTAGAGCAGCGGAAACCTAGCAAAACTATTAATTCGACTGTGAAATTCTAGCTCACATGTTCTCGGGAGAACTTTTGCTGACTGTCTGCTGATATAAACATATATAATCACTACATAGTATAAAACAAAGTCGCTTTCTCTGCCCCTATGTCCCTTTGTATGCTTAAATCTTTGAAACTACGCAACGGATTTTGATGCGGGTTTTTTAATAGATAGAGTGATTCAAGAGGAAGGTTTATATGTATAATAACATCCATTAAATAGTGGAGTAGGCTATATATTTTATACCCGTACGAAGCCGGAGCGGGTCGCTAGTGTATCTATATAGAAATAACATTGAGATGGGTAAGACTTTCATTATGAAATGGAAATCA